>JAJOZX010003261.1:0-142500 GCA_023014485.1 Bathynomus jamesi
TCTACACACTGTTTCGTAAACTTAAGGTCGCTGCTAATTAGCACACCCAAGTCCTTTTCTAAATCAGTCACCTCGATATTACTGCCCACATCGAGTAGTCCGACTTGGGATTGGCGTAGCCAATGTGCATCACTTTGCATTTACCCAAGTTAAACGGCATTTGCCATTTTTTCGGACCACTCTCCTATCCTACCTAGGTCCGCACGCAGTTCCTCGATCGCTTCGGGCGTCCCAACATTGGCCCCAAGCTTGGTGTCATCAGCGAATTTGGCGATCCGACTGACGATGCCACCGTCGATATCATTTATGTAAATGGTAAACAACAGTGGCCCCAAAACGAACCCTGAGGAACCCCACTAGTGACCGAGGCCCAACCCGAACTAGCCCCTTTAATTACCACCCTCTGCCGCCTATTCCTCAGCCAGTTTTCAATCCACCTACCTATTTCCCCACCGATACCCAGCGCGCGCACTTTCGCCATTAGCCGGCGGTGAGGTACCTTATCAAAGGCTTTCTGAAAGTCGAGATAAAGTATATCAATCGCCCTACTCTTATCGTACTCACTCAACATGACGTGGAAAAACTCGAGCAAGTTGGTGAGACACGACCTATGCCGTCTAAACCCATGTTGGGAGTCCCCAAGCAGCTTGTAGAATCCAAATGGTCAACGATTCTATCAGCTATTATCCTTTCTAATATTTACCTACAACTGAAGTGAGACTATAGGACGATAGTTCCCTGGACTTTCGTGATCCCTTTCTTAAAGATAGGGGTCACGTTGGCCTCCCTCCAGTCACCAGGCACCTGGCCCATCTCCAACGATTTGTTGAAGACTGTAGCCAGGTGGGGAGCCACCTGGTCGCGCACTTCTCGCAAAACACTGGGGAGAAACTGGTCTGGCCCAGGAGCCTTAAACGCGCTCAATTTGTATATTCTATGAGCAACGACTGTCGCGGTACATCTAACACTATCCAGGCCAGCACCTTCGTGCCTCACAGCTGGCTCGGGATGGACGCGGGTATCCTCCCTGGTGAACACTCCCGCAAAGTACTCATTAAGCACATTAGCGATGTCCGCGTCGGAGGTCCGCAGAACGCCGCTTCCCCGTCCTTTAAAGGACCTATCATGCTTCTAATAGGCTTTCTACTACTATAACATAACTGAAGAACTCTTAGGGTTCCTCTTGCAGAGGCTTGCCACCCGTATTCTTCGTTACGTTTCGCTAGCCTAACCTTCGCCTTCACTTCCCTACACAGGCAGACATACGCTTCAGTGTTCTCGTGGGAACGATTGGCCTTCGCCCTCCTATACACTACTTTCCTATTTTGGATAGCCGAAGCGATGCCACGATTGAACCACTTAGGCTGCGTTGAAGCAGGGGTGACCGTTTTGAGGTATGGCAGCAGACTGCAGCACCATAAACTCATCCCAGAATGCACTCCACACTCCCTCAACATCGCCGCCAACCTCTAACCCGATCTCTGCTACGCTATCCCTGAGGCTAACAAAGTTTGCCCGCCGGAGATCGAGCTTACTGCCTCTCGAGTTACTACGCTTCACCCGAGGGACGCACACACGGAACCTAATAAGACCGTGATCACTCCCGCCCAACGATTCGTCAACGGTGAGGCCAGTGACGAGGTTGTCTTCGGTCGTGAATACTAAGTCTAGAACGCTTTCCGCTCGTGTAGGCTCGTTGACCCACTGAGTGAGAAGTTCTCATCAGCAAAGTCAACTAGCCTCCTCCCTTCAGCATCGGCAGTCCTCTTTTCCCACTTTATACCGCGACAGTTGAAGTCTCCTAAAACTACACACACCCTATCCCCTAGCAGGCTACTGAGTTCGGTGTACAGGGCTGTATCGTCCTCGAGGAGGAGATGCGGAGGTCTGTACACCAAGATTAACCTATAGTTCGTCCCTCCCACGTTCAGATCGACGCCAAGCAGCTCCCGTTCCGACCGAACTGGCAGTCAACCAGACTCAACGTGTGTCTGACGTATATTAGTACCCCACCCCCCCTCCCCACGGGTGCGGTCTTTGCAAAACATTCTATACCCGGGAATTTCGAACTCCCCAACGTAGTCCCTACGATCAGTATGAATCCAGGACTCGGTGATAGCAACGATATCCTGGTATTCTGATGCTAAGAGCGCCCGTAGCTCGCAAAACTTGTTCCTAATTGACCTAGCATTAAAAAGCATTACACGGAGGGAGCCTTCCCTATTCTGACCGCCCCCTAGCACGACCCATTTCCCGAACAGCCAGGGCTGTCGAGAGTTGAAGAGCCCCTCACTAACGAGGGGGCAACTTCCGCAGGAGACTGAGCCCCCTCCAATGTAGGAGGAGGGTCACCCACCTGTACTTCGACGCACCCTTCAGTTGAAGGTACGTCCGCCACCGGCTCATCCTCATCTCTCCCGGTGGGGGCCCATCATCTCTCCCAGGACTCAACCTCACCATTCTGTATAGGTGCCGGTCGAGCAGCGCGCCTAGCACACCTTTACCCTTGTCATTGAGGTGGACACCATCCCTCTGGTAAAGGTCCCACCTACCCGAAAATGCATCGAAGGGGTCAATAAACTTCACGCCCAGCGGAACGCACAAGTCTTGTACCCTCTCGTTGATGCCAATGACCTTACTGAGCGCGTGGTCACTGGCATTCATTCGCGGTAAAATACCCATTAACATTCCCCTGTCTGTCTTCAGTTTTAGATCATCCGCAAGAGACATGATCTCAGTGATGATCCCTTCTGTAAGACCTACCCCACCGCCTTTGAGGAACAGGTCATTGCCACCAGCGTGGACAACGATTGCAGTCCTCCGACTAGCCACGCGCACCTTCTCTACCTCCTTCCTTAATGTGCCGTTCCCCGCCCAGGTAAGCACCTTACCTTCCTCCCATCCCGGTTTGCAGAAGCAAAGTACTTCTCCTGGCCCTGATCTGCGAGTCCCCAATCAAAACGGTGTCTTCCTCCTTCGAGCACAGGAGACTAAAGCGGTTAGAGGTCTTGACAGGGGCAACTGGGGTCTCAGGCTTCGGCTTCGCAGCCTTCTTGCCCGAGACCTTTCGAAACCCGTCGCCACCCATACACGCAGTTACACCACCCGACCCACCCCGACAGGTAGCTACATCCTTCAGTTTCTTTGGGCCATCAGCAGGCCCCTTCCCACCCTTCTCTATCGATCCCTTCCCACCCTTCTCTATCAGCCCCTTCTTTGAGCCCTCCCTTTTTCTAGATACTTAATCTTACAGTTTGAATCTGCTGGTGTGTTTTTAATTTGATCTTGTCCACTGGGTTGGATTTCCAGTGCTACGACCCTACTTCAAGCTTTTTTTACTAATTCCTTTAGCTCTTTAACTTCCTTTTCGTGGTTGTCTCTAAGTTTACAAAACAAACATACACTAAGGGATGTGATATCGCTGATACTACCCTCTGGGAAGTCTACGCACCAATGATTAACTTTACATTTAAAGCATTCTGCTTTCAATTTAGCTGGCCCTGCCATATTTTCTCTTTTTTTTGTTTTTTTTTCTGAATACTCTGAATAAGATAAAGCGTTCTAGCAATGAAAACTATCCAAAAACGTTATGACCAGTATATAAAGGGGGGGTGAATTAATCCCGCGCGTAGACGCACCCGCCTTTTTGCAAGTGACGTTCATTCCTTCCAGAAGACTACACCTCTCCTGCTGCCGCACCGACCAAAGGTCTCCCCAGGGCCGGACTGTCCCAAACGTGTCGCAGCTACCAACTGACAAACACTCGCGACGCAAGCGTCACGGATTTTCCGCCAGGAGCGACAGCGAGATGCAGCCCCTTACTAAGTCTTACTAGTCACTCACAAGCGGCCAGACTCTTAGAATCCAGTGTTCAAGGGATATCCCACCAGACCCAGAGCCCACGCCCGAGACTTTACGCTGGCCTGGCAGCCAGCTGGGCAGTAAAGCCCTCTCACCTCAGAGCAGTACAGCCAAGCACCATCAATTGGTCACCAAAGAACGGTCGCAGGGGGCTGGTCAAGCCATTACGCGTTAGGAATGGGCTTAATGGGCACTAGCCACACTCCATTCATCGCGCCCCTACGCCTGGGACCCCTCCATCCCAGTCTCTCACAACCTACGAGCGTTAAATGATGTTATTTATAGAGGTTCCAAAGCCTCTCTTCCCACGCATGAGGTAGCAGTAGGGTCCTAATAGTAAAAGAAGAGAAAAAGACAATACTAAAAGAAAAGGTTTTTTTTTTTTTTTTTGCAGAGAGAGGAGAACAACCTTAACGTAATCTAAAAGGACAGAGTAGGGATGGGATGGGGTCCTAGTAACCCACAGGACGGGATTGTGCAAAATACTTTACCCGCCCTCCCGAAAGAGAGAGAGAACCTAAAGGAGCTGGCAGCCAGTTCCTCTAGAATCCCACGACTCGGGACCGGAGGGCTGTCACACCCCAAGTATAAAGTTTACTACATCCAGAAGAAATGTGCATAACCTTTATACCCCTGCGGAGAGAGAGAGAGGAGAGAGAGGAGAGAGAGAGAGAGAGAGAGAGAAGAGAGAGAGAGAGAGAGAGAAGAGAGAGAGAGAGAGTTACAAGGAGTTACAAGGAAAAGAAGTACCTCAAAAGGCCTTGCGGCCCATACCGAGGAGGTACCAATGGCAACAGGTGCCAGGGAAAATTTTCTACACACTCAAATAGTGTGCAAGATTTGGTCTAACCTTTTCTTGAACTAATCCACCGAGGAACTATTCCTGTTATTAAAAGTTTATTTTTCTTTCAACTATCCTAGCAGTAGTAGAAAACTGGATAGAAAAGTAGAAGGCTCTCTCCCCACCCTCCGCTCCCTCCCTGCCAGAGGCAGGTACGGAAAAAGGTTGAAGAAAATACCTTGACCCTGGAAAAGTAGCCAAGGAAATTTTACAGGAAAGTGGAGAATATATAAATAGCTCTATATTTACCTTGCTCACAGAGACCGTGCAAGCGAACTCCTGCAGAGTTTTCTTATGTTTTAATCTTAAACTATCAACGTGTTAAAATATTCCCACATATACTAGTCCTAAATCATTTCAAATCCAACTTCTAACCATTGTTGCGAGTTGGGTTATCATTTGAACTAAACATGCTTCTAAAATCGACATCTTTGAACCCGCGTCACATAAGCGTCGATTGTAGCCCATATGCCTAACGAAAGCAATTAACTTTGTGGCATTTTTCGCCAGTTTCCAATCCACCTACCTACTTCCCCACCAATACCCAGCGCGCGCACTTCGGCCATTAGCCGGCGGTGAGGTACCTTATCAAAGGCCTTCTAATCAATCTCCCTACTCTTATCATACTCACTCAACATGACGTAGAAAAACTCGAGCATGATGGTGAGACACGACCTATGCCGTCTAAACCCATGTTGGAGTCCCCAAGTAGCTTGTAGGAATCCAAATGGTCGACAATCCTACTCGCTATTATCCCCTCTAAATATTTACCTACAACTGAAGTTAAATGGTGTTATTTATAGAGGTTCCAAGCCTCTCTTCCCACGCATGAGATAGCAGTAGCGTCCTAATCATAACAGTAGAGAAAAAGCAATACTAAAAGTTTTTCTTTGCAGTCAGAGGAGAACATCCCTAACCTAAGCTAAAAGGACAGAGTGGGATGGGAAGGGGTCCTAGTAACCCACGGGACAGGTTTGTACAACAGAGAGAGAGAGAGAGAGTTACAAGGAGTTACAAGGAGTTACAAGGAAAAGAAGTACCTCAAAAGGCCTTGCGGCCCATACCGAGGAGGTACCAATGGCAACGGGTGCCAGGGAAAATTTTGTCTTTCAACTATGCTAGCAGTAGTAGAAAACTGGATAGAAAAGTATAATAGCTCTATATTTACCTTGCTCACAGAGACACCGTGCAAGCGAACTCCTGCAGAGTTTTCTTATGTTTTAATCTTAAACTATCAACGTGTTAAAGTAATTCCCACATATACTAGTCCTAAATCGTTTCAAATCCAACTTCTAACCATTGTTGCGAGTTGGGTTATCATTTGAACTAAACATGCTTCTAAAATCGACATCTTTGAACCCGCGTCACGTAAGCGTCGATTGTAGCCCATATGCCTAACGAAAGGGATTAACTTTGTGGCATTTTTCGCCAGTTTCCAATCCACCTACCTACTTCCCCACCAATACCCAGCGCGCACACTTCGGCCATTAGCCGGCGGTGAGGTACCTTATCAAAGGCCTTCTAATCAATCGCCCTACTCTTATCATACTCACTCAACATGACGTAGAAAAACTCGAGCATGATGGTGAGACACGACCTATGCCGTCTAAACCCATGTTGGAGTCCCCAAGTAGCTTGTAGGAATCCAAATGGTCAACAATCCTACTCGCTATTATCCCCTCTAAATATTTACCTACAACTGAAGTTAAATGGTGTTATTTATAGAGGTTCCAAGCCTCTCTTCCCACGCATGAGATAGCAGTAGCGTCCTAATCGTAACAGTAGAGAAAAAAGACAATACTAAAAGTTTTTCTTTTTTTCTGCAGTCAGAGGAGAACATCCCTAACCTAAGCTAAAAGGACAGAGTGGGATGGGAAGGGGTCCTAGTAACCCACGGGACAGGTTTGTACAACAGACTTCACCCGCCCTCCCAAAAGAGAGAGAACCTAAAGGAATTGGCAGCCAATTTCTCTAGAATCCCACGACTCGGGACCGGAGGGCTGTCACACCCCAAGTATAAAGTTTACTACACCCAGAAGGAACGTGCATAACCTTTATACCCCCTGCGGAGAGAGAGAGAGAGAGAGAGAGAGAGAGAGAGAGAGAGAGAGAGAGAGAGTTACAAGTTACAAGTTACAAGGAAAAGAAGCACCTCAAAAGGCCTTGCGGCCCATACCGAGGAGGTACCAATGGCAATGGGTGCCAGGGAAAATTTTGTCTTTCAACTATGCTAGCAGTAGTAGAAAACTGGATAGAAAAGTAGAAGGCTCTCTCCCCACCCTCCGCTCCCTCCCTGCCAGAGGCAGGTACGGAAAAGGTTGAAGAAAATACCTTGACCCTGAAAAGTAGCCAAGGAAATTTTACAGGAAAGTGGAGAATATATAAATAGCTCTATATTTAGGTCCTAAATGTCTTTACACACTCAAATAGTGTGCAAGATTTCGTCTAACCTTTTCTTGAACTGATCCACAGAGGAACTGTTCACAACTTCCGAAGGTAACCTGTTCCATGTGTCACAGATCTTATACGTAATGTAATTCCCACACACACTAGTCCTAAACCGTTTCAAATCCAACTTCCAACCATTGTTGCGAGTTGGGTTATCATTTAAACTAAACATACTTCTAAAATCGACATCGTTGAACCCTCGTAAGAGCTTGAAAACCTCGATCAGTTGACCGCGCAGCCTCCGAGTTTCAAGCGAAAACAAGTTCAGGGCGCGTAACCGTCGATTGTAGCCCATATGCCTAACCGAAGGGATTAACTTTGTGGCCCTCGCCTGCACTCGCTCCAGCCTCTCAATATCTTTCCTGAGGGTGGGCGACCAGAACTGCACAGCATACTCCAGGTACGGCCGAACAAGGGAATTGTACAGTGAGAGCACAATCTCCTTGTTCCGAAACTGAAATTGCCTCCTGATATAACCCAATAGTTTCTGGGCTTTCTTTTCCACCTCTACACACTGTTTCGTAAACTTAAGGTCGCTGCTAATTAGCACACCCAAGTCCTTTTCTAAATCAGTCACCTCGATATTACTGCCCAACATCGAGTAGTCCGACTTGGGATTGGCGTAGCCAATGTGCATCACTTTGCATTTACCCAAGTTAAACGGCATTTGCCATTTTTCGGACCACTCTCCTATCCTACCTAGGTCCGCACGCAGTTCCTCGATCGCTTCGGGCGTCCCAACATTGGCCCCAAGCTTGGTGTCATCAGCGAATTTGGCGATCCGACTGACGATGCCACCGTCGATATCATTTATGTAAATGGTAAACAAAGAGAGAAGAGAGAGAGAGAGAGAGAGAGAGAGAGAGGAGAGAGAGAGAGAGAGAGAGTTACAAGGAGTTACAAGGAAAAGAAGTACCTCAAAAGGCCTTGCGGCCCATACCGAGGAGGTACCAATGGCAACGGGTGCCACGGAAAATTTTCTACACACTCAAAGAGTGTGCAAAATTTGGTCTAACCTTTTCTTGAACTGATCCACAGAGGAACTGTTCACAACTTCCGAAGGTAACCTGTTCCATGTGTCACAGATCTTATACGTAACGTAATTCCCACACACACTAGTCCTAAACCGTTTCAAATCCAACTTCCAACCATTGTTGCGAGTTGGGTTATCATTTAAACTAAACATACTTCTAAAATCGACATCGTTGAACCCTCGTAAGAGCTTGAAAACCTCGATCAGTTGACCGCGCAGCCTCCGAGTTTCAAGCGAAAACAAGTTCAGGGCGCGTAACCGTCGATTGTAGCCCATATGCCTAACGGAAGGGATCAACTTTGTGGCCCTCGCCTGCACTCGCTCCAGCCTCTCAATATCTTTCCTGAGGGTGGGCGACCAGAACTGCACAGCATACTCCAGGTACGGCCGAACAAGGGAATTGTACAGTGAGAGCACAATCTCCTTGTTCCGAAACTGAAATTGCCTCCTGATATAACCCAATAGTTTCTGGGCTTTCTTTTCCACCTCTACACACTGTTTCGTAAACTTAAGGTCGCTGCTAATTAGCACACCCAAGTCCTTTTCTAAATCAGTCACCTCGATATTACTGCCCAACATCGAGTAGTCCGACTTGGGATTGGCGTAGCCAATGTGCATCACTTTGCATTTACCCAAGTTAAACGGCATTTGCCATTTTTCGGACCACTCTCCTATCCTACCTAGGTCCGCACGCAGTTCCTCGATCGCTTCGGGCGTCCCAACATTGGCCCCAAGCTTGGTGTCATCAGCGAATTTGGCGATCCGACTGACGATGCCACCGTCGATATCATTTATGTAAATGGTAAACAACAGTGGCCCCAAAACGGAACCCTGAGGAACCCCACTAGTGACCGAGGCCCAACCCGAACTAGCCCCTTTAATTACCACCCTCTGCCGCCTATTCCTCAGCCAGTTTTCAATCCACCTACCTATTTCCCCACCGATACCCAGCGCGCGCACTTTCGCCATTAGCCGGCGGTGAGGTACCTTATCAAAGGCTTTCTGAAAGTCGAGATAAAGTATATCAATCGCCCTACTCTTATCGTACTCACTCAACATGACGTGGAAAAACTCGAGCAAGTTGGTGAGACACGACCTATGCCGTCTAAACCCATGTTGGGAGTCCCCAAGCAGCTTGTAGGAATCCAAATGGTCAACGATTCTATCAGCTATTATCCTTTCTAATAATTTACCTACAACTGAAGTGAGACTAATAGGACGATAGTTCCCTGGACTTTCGTGATCCCCTTTCTTAAAGATAGGGGTCACGTTGGCCTCCCTCCAGTCGCCAGGCACCTGGCCCATCTCCAACGATTTGTTGAAGACTGTAGCCAGGTGGGGAGCCACCTGGTCGCGGACTTCTCGCAAAACACTGGGGAGAAACTGGTCTGGCCCAGGAGCCTTAAACGCGCTCAGTTTGTCTATTCTATGAGCAACGACTGTCGCGGTACATCTAACACTATCCAGGCCAGCACCTTCGTGCCTCACAGCTGGCTCGGGGATGACGCGGGTATCCTCCCTGGTGAACACTCCCGCAAAGTACTCATTAAGCACATTAGCGATGTCCGCGTCGGAGGTCCGCAGAACGCCGCTTCCGTCCTTTAAAGGACCTATCATGCTTCTAATGGGCTTTCTACTATTAACATAACTGAAGAACTCCTTAGGGTTCCCTTGCAGAGGCTTGCCACCCGTAGTTCTTCGTTACGTTTCGCTAGCCTAACCTTCGCCTTCACTTCCCTACACAGGCGGACATACGCTTCAGTGTTCTCGTGGGAAAGATTGGCCTTCGCCCTCCTATACGCTACTTTCCTATTTCGGATAGCCGAAGCGATGCCACATTGAACCACTTAGGCTGCGTTGAAGCAGGGGTGACCGGTTTTGAGGGTATGGCAGCAGACTGCAGCACCATAAACTCATCCCGGAATGCACTCCACACTCCCTCAACATCGCCGCCAACCTCTAACCCCATCTCTCCTACGCTATCCCTGAGGCTAACAAAGTTCGCCCGCCGGAGATCGAGCTTACTGCCTCTCGAGTTACTACGCTTCACCCGAGGGACGCACACACGGAACCTAATAAGACTGTGATCACTCCCGCCCAACGATTCGTCAACGGTGAGGCCAGTGACGAGGTTGTCTTCGGTCGTGAACACTAAGTCCAGAACGCTTTCGCCTCGTGTAGGCTCGTTGACCCACTGAGTGAGGAAGTTCTCATCAGCAAAGTCAACTAGCCTCCTCCCTTCAGCATCGGCAGTCCTGTTTTCCCACTTTATGCCGCGACAGTTGAAGTCTCCTAAAACTACACACACCCTATCCCCTAGCAGGCTACTGAGTTCGGTGTACAGGGCTGTATCGTCCTCGAGGAGGAGATGCGGAGGTCTGTACACCAAGATTAACCTATAGTTCGTCCCTCCCACGTTCAGATCGACGCCAAGCAGCTCCCGTTCCGACCGGAACTGGCAGTCAACCGGACTCAACTTGTCCCTCACGTATATTAGTACCCCACCCCCCTCCCCACGGGTGCGGTCTTTGCGAAACATTCTATACCCGGGAATTTCGAACTCCCCAACGTAGTCCCTACGATCAATATGAATCCAGGACTCGGTGATAGCAACGATATCCTGGTATTCTGATGCTAAGAGCGCCCGTAGCTCGCGAAACTTGTTCCTAATTGACCTAGCATTAAAAAGCATTGCACGGAGGGAGCCTTCCCTATTCTGACCGCCCCCTAGCACGACCCGTTTCCCGAACAGCCAGGGCTGTCGGGAGTCGAAGAGCCCCTCACTATTGCTGTTGGAGGGGGACTACCTGCTGGGGGAGGGGGACTAGCTGCTGGGGGAGGGGGACTATCTGCTGGGGGAGGGGGACTATCTGCTGGGGGAGGGGGACTATCTGCTGGGGGAGGGGGACTATCTGCTGGGGGAGGGGGACTACTCTGCTGGGGGAGGGGGACTAACTGCTTGCTGGGGGAGGGGGGCTAACTGCTGGGGGAGGGGGGCTAACTGCTGGGGGAGGGGGGCTAACTGCTGGGGGAGTAGGTTTAACTGCTTCCGTTTGGGGAGCAGGATCAATTGCTGGTTTGGGGGGTCTTAGTTTAAAAAGATTATACAAATTAATGTTCAGTAAATCACCATACTTCTTTTTCCCCTTCTGGTTAAAATGTATCCCGTCCGACCATAGTATTCCCCATTTCCGTGGAATGTAGGCCAAAAATCGACAAACTTTAGGCCTTTTTCATCACACATGCGTTTAACTCTTTTATTTATGCTAATGGCTTTACTTAGAGTATAGTCACTAGCACGCATTCGAGGGAGAATTCCTACGACCATACCCATGTCTGTCCTATCCCTAACCTTGTCAGTTAGGTTCTTAAATTCTTTAATAATGGGCTCTGTCTGCCCTCCTGTCCCTCCCATAAAAACGTCATTGCCACCAACATGGACAATGATAGGGCAACTCTTATTTTTGATATTAATTTTGCCTAATTCCCTATTAATTATCTGGCTTGTGGCACCCGGAAAACATCGGAGCTTTCTCTTGGTCGCCCGTCTTGCTCCGAAAAAGTCCCCTTGATTCCTTACCATAGAATCCCCAATTAAAAAGGATTCATCCTCCTCATCAGCAAGTAAGTGAAACTTATTTTTGATGGTAATGGGTTCCAAATCCTTATGTTTTGGTTTTGGTTTGGAGGGTCTTTTATTTTTGACCAATTTGAATTCTTGGTCCTCCGTTCCATTTTCCGGAATAGTCACCGTGTTTTCCAAGCGTGCCACGCTTTGCTCTAGATGCTTAATTTTACAATTTAAATCTGCTTGTTTGTTTTTAGTTTGATCTTGTCTACTGGGATGGATTTCCAGTACTACGAGCCTAGCTTCAAGCTTTTTTACTAATTCCTTTAGCTCTTTCACTTCCTTTTCGTGGTTGTCTCTAAGTTTACAAAACAAACATATACTAAGGGATGTGATATCGCTGATACTACCTTCGGGGAAGTCAACGCACCAATGATTAACTTTACATTTAAAGCATTCTGCTTTCAATTTAGCTGGCCCTGTCATATTTTTTTATTTTATTTTTTTTTTTTTTAATTACTATACGTTAATTTAAATAATACAATATGTTCCTTTTAATTAATACGATACGTTACTTTTAAATAATACAATATGCTACTTTAATTAATATAACGAATGGTGAGAGGGGTAATGGTGAGTTCTGAAGTAAACACGTGTTACAGACCGGAAACTGAGTTGAATACAGAATTGAATGGAACCTGTGGGTTGCCGTTAGTAACAATGCAGTCTGATATTAATTTAAATAATAATAAATGCTATTTTAATTAGTATATCGGTTGGTGAGGGAGGATTGGTGAATGCCGAAATACGAAATAATTAGTATATTGGTTAGTGAGGGAGGATTGGTGAATGCCGAAATACGAAATAAACACGCGCAGACGAGTGGCACGTGTTTCAGACCGGAAATGGAATTGAATACGGAACTGAATGGGATGTGTAGGGAGCCGTTTATAACAATGCAGAATGATGTTACTTTAAATAATATAATATGTTATTTTAATTTATACAACGGATCGTGGGAGAGAAGTAGTGAATGCGGGAGATGGACCTGCGAGAGCACGTGTTACAGACCGGAAATGGACCTGCGAGAGCACGTGTAAGACCGGAAACGGAAATAGACTCGAACATACAAATCTTACTATGTAACTCGTCTGAAAATGCAATCTGTAACTACCGTCTAAAACAATGCAAACTTATTTAATTTTAACTTTCCCAGAGAAATTCAGCCGAAAAAAACAGAATTTAAACAATATGGAATTATGTTCGTTAACCGGAAAAGGAGTAATTTAATTATAATTACTAATAAATTGTCTAATTATTAAGCAATAGTGCTTGCCCTAATCTCAATAATAAAGTAAATAAATATTATACTTATCTAACAAATATACAATCAAACTTAGTCACTATTAAAAAAGATACTGGAGAGACCACACAGCACGTCCGCCTCCGATGAAGTCTAGAGAGAGAGAGAGAGAGAGAGAGAGAGAGAGAGAGAGAGAGAGAGAGAGAGAGAGAGAGAGTTACAAGGAGTTACAAGGAAAAGAAGTACCTCAAAAGGCCTTGCGGCCCATACCGAGGAGGTACCAATGGCAACGGGTGCCACGGAAAATTTTCTACACACTCAAAGAGTGTGCAAAATTTGGTCTAACCTTTTCTTGAACTGATCCACAGAGGAACTGTTCACAACTTCCGAAGGTAACCTGTTCCATGTGTCACAGATCTTATACGTAACGTAATTCCCACACACACTAGTCCTAAACCGTTTCAAATCCAACTTCCAACCATTGTTGCGAGTTGGGTTATCATTTAAACTAAACATACTTCTAAAATCGACATCGTTGAACCCTCGTAAGAGCTTGAAAACCTCGATCAGTTGACCGCGCAGCCTCCGAGTTTCAAGCGAAAACAAGTTCAGGGGCGCGTAACCGTCGATTGTAGCCCATATGCCTAACGGAAGGGATTAACTTTGTGGCCCTCGCCTGCACTCGCTCCAGCCTCTCAATATCTTTCCTGAGGGTGGGCGACCAGAACTGCACAGCATACTCCAGGTACGGCCGAACAAGGGAATTGTACAGTGAGAGCACAATCTCCTTGTTCCGAAACTGAAATTGCCTCCTGATATAACCCAATAGTTTCTGGGCTTTCTTTTCCACCTCTACACACTGTTTCGTAAACTTAAGGTCGCTGCTAATTAGCACACCCAAGTCCTTTTCTAAATCAGTCACCTCGATATTACTGCCCAACATCGAGTAGTCCGACTTGGGATTGGCGTAGCCAATGTGCATCACTTTGCATTTACCCAAGTTAAACGGCATTTGCCATTTTTCGGACCACTCTCCTATCCTACCTAGGTCCGCACGCAGTTCCTCGATCGCTTCGGGCGTCCCAACATTGGCCCCAAGCTTGGTGTCATCAGCGAATTTGGCGATCCGACTGACGATGCCACCGTCGATATCATTTATGTAAATGGTAAACAACAGTGAGAGAGAGAGAGAGAGAGAGAGAGAGAGAGAGAGAGAGAGAGAGAGAGAGTTACAAGGAGTTACAAGGAAAAGAAGTACCTCAAAAGGCCTTGCGGCCCATACCGAGGAGGTACCAATGGCAACGGGTGCCACGGAAAATTTTCTACACACTCAAAGAGTGTGCAAAATTTGGTCTAACCTTTTCTTGAACTGATCCACAGAGGAACTGTTCACAACTTCCGAAGGTAACCTGTTCCATGTGTCACAGATCTTATACGTAACGTAATTCCCACACACACTAGTCCTAAACCGTTTCAAATCCAACTTCCAACCATTGTTGCGAGTTGGGTTATCATTTAAACTAAACATACTTCTAAAATCGACATCGTTGAACCCTCGTAAGAGCTTGAAAACCTCGATCAGTTGACCGTGCAGCCTCCGAGTTTCAAGCGAAAACAAGTTCAGGGCGCGTAACCGTCGATTGTAGCCCATATGCCTAACGGAAGGGATCAACTTTGTGGCCCTCGCCTGCACTCGCTCCAGCCTCTCAATATCTTTCCTGAGGGTGGGCGACCAGAACTGCACAGCATACTCCAGGTACGGCCGAACAAGGGAATTGTACAGTGAGAGCACAATCTCCTTGTTCCGAAACTGAAATTGCCTCCTGATATAACCCAATAGTTTCTGGGCTTTCTTTTCCACCTCTACACACTGTTTCGTAAACTTAAGGTCGCTGCTAATTAGCACACCCAAGTCCTTTTCTAAATCAGTCACCTCGATATTACTGCCCAACATCGAGTAGTCCGACTTGGGATTGGCGTAGCCAATGTGCATCACTTTGCATTTACCCAAGTTAAACGGCATTTGCCATTTTTCGGACCACTCTCCTATCCTACCTAGGTCCGCACGCAGTTCCTCGATCGCTTCGGGCGTCCCAACATTGGCCCCAAGCTTGGTGTCATCAGCGAATTTGGCGATCCGACTGACGATGCCACCGTCGATATCATTTATGTAAATGGTAAACAACAGTGGCCCCAAAACCGAACCCTGAGGAACCCCACTAGTGACCGAGGCCCAACCCGAACTAGCCCCTTTAATTACCACCCTCTGCCGCCTATTCCTCAGCCAGTTTTCAATCCACCTACCTATTTCCCCACCGATACCCAGCGCGCGCACTTTCGCCATTAGCCGGCGGTGAGGTACCTTATCAAAGGCTTTCTGAAAGTCGAGATAAAGTATATCAATCGCCCTACTCTTATCGTACTCACTCAACATGACGTGGAAAAACTCGAGCAAGTTGGTGAGACACGACCTATGCCGTCTAAACCCATGTTGGGAGTCCCCAAGCAGCTTGTAGGAATCCAAATGGTCAACGATTCTATCAGCTATTATCCTTTCTAATAATTTACCTACAACTGAAGTGAGACTAATAGGACGATAGTTCCCTGGACTTTCGTGATCCCCTTTCTTAAAGATAGGGGTCACGTTGGCCTCCCTCCAGTCACCAGGCACCTGGCCCATCTCCAACGATTTGTTGAAGACTGTAGCCAGGTGGGGAGCCACCTGGTCGCGCACTTCTCGCAAAACACTGGGGAGAAACTGGTCTGGCCCAGGAGCCTTAAACGCGCTCAATTTGTATATTCTATGAGCAACGACTGTCGCGGTACATCTAACACTATCCAGGCCAGCACCTTCGTGCCTCACAGCTGGCTCGGTGATGACGCGGGTATCCTCCCTGGTGAACACTCCCGCAAAGTACTCATTAAGCACATTAGCGATGTCCGCGTCGGAGGTCCGCAGAACGCCGCTTCCGTCCTTTAAAGGACCTATCATGCTTCTAATAGGCTTTCTACTATTAACATAACTGAAGAACTCCTTAGGGTTCCTCTTGCAGAGGCTTGCCACCCGTAGTTCTTCGTTACGTTTCGCTAGCCTAACCTTCGCCTTCACTTCCCTACACAGGCAGACATACGCTTCAGTGTTCTCGTGGGAACGATTGGCCTTCGCCCTCCTATACACTACTTTCCTATTTTGGATAGCCGAAGCGATGCCACGATTGAACCACTTAGGCTGCGTTGAAGCAGGGGTGACCGGTTTTGAGGGTATGGCAGCAGACTGCAGCACCATAAACTCATCCCAGAATGCACTCCACACTCCCTCAACATCGCCGCCAACCTCTAACCCGATCTCTGCTACGCTATCCCTGAGGCTAACAAAGTTTGCCCGCCGGAGATCGAGCTTACTGCCTCTCGAGTTACTACGCTTCACCCGAGGGACGCACACACGGAACCTAATAAGACCGTGATCACTCCCGCCCAACGATTCGTCAACGGTGAGGCCAGTGACGAGGTTGTCTTCGGTCGTGAATACTAAGTCTAGAACGCTTTCGCCTCGTGTAGGCTCGTTGACCCACTGAGTGAGGAAGTTCTCATCAGCAAAGTCAACTAGCCTCCTCCCTTCAGCATCGGCAGTCCTCTTTTCCCACTTTATACCGCGACAGTTGAAGTCTCCTAAAACTACACACACCCTATCCCCTAGCAGGCTACTGAGTTCGGTGTACAGGGCTGTATCGTCCTCGAGGAGGAGATGCGGAGGTCTGTACACCAAGATTAACCTATAGTTCGTCCCTCCCACGTTCAGATCGACGCCAAGCAGCTCCCGTTCCGACCGGAACTGGCAGTCAACCAGACTCAACGTGTGTCTGACGTATATTAGTACCCCACCCCCCTCCCCACGGGTGCGGTCTTTGCAAAACATTCTATACCCGGGAATTTCGAACTCCCCAACGTAGTCCCTACGATCAGTATGAATCCAGGACTCGGTGATAGCAACGATATCCTGGTATTCTGATGCTAAGAGCGCCCGTAGCTCGCAAAACTTGTTCCTAATTGACCTAGCATTAAAAAGCATTACACGGAGGGAGCCTTCCCTATTCTGACCGCCCCCTAGCACGACCCATTTCCCGAACAGCCAGGGCTGTCGAGAGTTGAAGAGCCCCTCACTAACGAGGGGGCAACTTCCGCAGGAGACTGAGCCCCCTCCAATGTAGGAGGAGGGTCACCCACCTGTACTTCGACGCACCCTTCAGTTGAAGGTACGTCCGCCACCGGCTCATCCTCATCTCTCCCCGGTGGGGGCCCATCATCTCTCCCAGGACTCAACCTCACCATTCTGTATAGGTGCCGGTCGAGCAGCGCGCCTAGCACACCTTTACCCTTGTCATTGAGGTGGACACCATCCCTCTGGTAAAGGTCCCACCTACCCGAAAATGCATCGAAGGGGTCAATAAACTTCACGCCCAGCGGAACGCACAAGTCTTGTACCCTCTCGTTGATGCCAATGACCTTACTGAGCGCGTGGTCACTGGCATTCATTCGCGGTAAAATACCCATTAACATTCCCCTGTCTGTCTTCAGTTTTAGATCATCCGCAAGAGACATGATCTCAGTGATGATCCCTTCTGTAAGACCTACCCCACCGCCTTTGAGGAACAGGTCATTGCCACCAGCGTGGACAACGATTGCAGTCCTCCGACTAGCCACGCGCACCTTCTCTACCTCCTTCCTTAAGTGTGCCGTTCCCCGCCCAGGTAAGCACCTTACCTTCCTCCCATCCCGGTTTGCAGAAGCAAAGTACTTCTCCTGGCCCCTGATCTGCGAGTCCCCAATCAAAACGGTGTCTTCCTCCTTCGAGCACAGGAGACTAAAGCGGTTAGAGGTCTTGACAGGGGCAACTGGGGTCTCAGGCTTCGGCTTCGCAGCCTTCTTGCCCGAGACCTTTCGAAACCCGTCGCCACCCATACACGCAGTTACACCACCCGACCCACCCCGACAGGTAGCTACATCCTTCAGTTTCTTTGGGCCATCAGCAGGCCCCTTCCCACCCTTCTCTATCGATCCCTTCCCACCCTTCTCTATCAGCCCCTTCTTTGAGCCCTCCCTTTGTTCTAGATACTTAATCTTACAGTTTGAATCTGCTGGTGTGTTTTTAATTTGATCTTGTCCACTGGGTTGGATTTCCAGTGCTACGACCCTAGCTTCAAGCTTTTTTACTAATTCCTTTAGCTCTTTAACTTCCTTTTCGTGGTTGTCTCTAAGTTTACAAAACAAACATACACTAAGGGATGTGATATCGCTGATACTACCTCTGGGAAGTCTACGCACCAATGATTAACTTTACATTTAAAGCATTCTGCTTTCAATTTAGCTGGCCCTGCCATATTTTCTCTTTTTTTTGTTTTTTTTCTGAATACTCTGAATAAGATAAAGCGTTCTAGCAATGAAAACTATCCAAAAACGTTATGACCAGTATATAAAGGGGGGGTGAATTAATCCCGCGCGTAGACGCACCCGCCTTTTTGCAAGTGACGTTCATTCCTTCCAGAAGACTACACCTCTCCTGCTGCCGCACCGACCAAAGGTCTCCCCAGGGCCGGACTGTCCCAAACGTGTCGCAGCTACCAACTGACAAACACTCGCGACGCAAGCGTCACGGATTTTCCGCCAGGAGCGACAGCGAGATGCAGCCCCTTACTAAGTCTTACTAGTCACTCACAAGCGGCCAGACTCTTAGAATCCAGTGTTCAAGGGATATCCCACCAGACCCAGAGCCCACGCCCGAGACTTTACGCTGGCCTGGCAGCCAGCTGGGCAGTAAAGCCCTCTCACCTCAGAGCAGTACAGCCAAGCACCATCAATTGGTCACCAAAGAACGGTCGCAGGGGGCTGGTCAAGCCATTACGCGTTAGGAATGGGCTTAATGGGGCACTAGCCACACTCCATTCATCGCGCCCCTACGCCTGGGACCCCTCCATCCCAGTCTCTCACAACCTACGAGCGTTAAATGATGTTATTTATAGAGGTTCCAAAGCCTCTCTTCCCACGCATGAGGTAGCAGTAGGGTCCTAATAGTAAAAGAAGAGAAAAAGACAATACTAAAAGAAAAGGTTTTTTTTTTTTTTTGCAGAGAGAGGAGAACAACCTTAACGTAATCTAAAAGGACAGAGTAGGGATGGGATGGGGTCCTAGTAACCCACAGGACGGGATTGTGCAAAATACTTTACCCGCCCTCCCGAAAGAGAGAGAGAACCTAAAGGAGCTGGCAGCCAGTTCCTCTAGAATCCCACGACTCGGGACCGGAGGGCTGTCACACCCCAAGTATAAAGTTTACTACATCCAGAAGAAATGTGCATAACCTTTATACCCCTGCGAGAGAGAGAGAGAGAGAGAGAGAGAGAGAGAGAGAGAGAGAGAGAGAGAGAGAGAGAGAGAGAGAGAGAGAGAGAGAGAGAGAGAGAGAGAGTTACAAGGAGTTACAAGGAAAAGAAGTACCTCAAAAGGCCTTGCGGCCCATACCGAGGAGGTACCAATGGCAACAGGTGCCAGGGAAAATTTTCTACACACTCAAATAGTGTGCAAGATTTGGTCTAACCTTTTCTTGAACTAATCCACCGAGGAACTATTCCTGTTATTAAAAGTTTATTTTTCTTTCAACTATCCTAGCAGTAGTAGAAAACTGGATAGAAAAGTAGAAGGCTCTCTCCCCACCCTCCGCTCCCTCCCTGCCAGAGGCAGGTACGGAAAAAGGTTGAAGAAAATACCTTGACCCTGGAAAAGTAGCCAAGGAAATTTTACAGGAAAGTGGAGAATATATAAATAGCTCTATATTTACCTTGCTCACAGAGACCGTGCAAGCGAACTCCTGCAGAGTTTTCTTATGTTTTAATCTTAAACTATCAACGTGTTAAAATAATTCCCACATATACTAGTCCTAAATCATTTCAAATCCAACTTCTAACCATTGTTGCGAGTTGGGTTATCATTTGAACTAAACATGCTTCTAAAATCGACATCTTTGAACCCGCGTCACATAAGCGTCGATTGTAGCCCATATGCCTAACGAAAGCAATTAACTTTGTGGCATTTTTCGCCAGTTTCCAATCCACCTACCTACTTCCCCACCAATACCCAGCGCGCGCACTTCGGCCATTAGCCGGCGGTGAGGTACCTTATCAAAGGCCTTCTAATCAATCTCCCTACTCTTATCATACTCACTCAACATGACGTAGAAAAACTCGAGCATGATGGTGAGACACGACCTATGCCGTCTAAACCCATGTTGGAGTCCCCAAGTAGCTTGTAGGAATCCAAATGGTCGACAATCCTACTCGCTATTATCCCCTCTAAATATTTACCTACAACTGAAGTTAAATGGTGTTATTTATAGAGGTTCCAAGCCTCTCTTCCCACGCATGAGATAGCAGTAGCGTCCTAATCATAACAGTAGAGAAAAAGACAATACTAAAAGTTTTTCTTTGCAGTCAGAGGAGAACATCCCTAACCTAAGCTAAAAGGACAGAGTGGGATGGGAAGGGGTCCTAGTAACCCACGGGACAGGTTTGTACAACAGAGAGAGAGAGAGAGAGTTACAAGGAGTTACAAGGAGTTACAAGGAAAAGAAGTACCTCAAAAGGCCTTGCGGCCCATACCGAGGAGGTACCAATGGCAACGGGTGCCAGGGAAAATTTTGTCTTTCAACTATGCTAGCAGTAGTAGAAAACTGGATAGAAAAGTATATAAATAGCTCTATATTTACCTTGCTCACAGAGACACCGTGCAAGCGAACTCCTGCAGAGTTTTCTTATGTTTTAATCTTAAACTATCAACGTGTTAAAGTAATTCCCACATATACTAGTCCTAAATCGTTTCAAATCCAACTTCTAACCATTGTTGCGAGTTGGGTTATCATTTGAACTAAACATGCTTCTAAAATCGACATCTTTGAACCCGCGTCACGTAAGCGTCGATTGTAGCCCATATGCCTAACGAAAGGGATTAACTTTGTGGCATTTTTCGCCAGTTTCCAATCCACCTACCTACTTCCCCACCAATACCCAGCGCGCACACTTCGGCCATTAGCCGGCGGTGAGGTACCTTATCAAAGGCCTTCTAATCAATCGCCCTACTCTTATCATACTCACTCAACATGACGTAGAAAAACTCGAGCATGATGGTGAGACACGACCTATGCCGTCTAAACCCATGTTGGAGTCCCCAAGTAGCTTGTAGGAATCCAAATGGTCAACAATCCTACTCGCTATTACCCTCTAAATATTTACCTACAACTGAAGTTAAATGGTGTTATTTATAGAGGTTCCAAGCCTCTCTTCCCACGCATGAGATAGCAGTAGCGTCCTAATCGTAACAGTAGAGAAAAAGACAATACTAAAAGTTTTTCTTTTTTCTGCAGTCAGAGAGGAGAACATCCCTAACCTAAGCTAAAAGGACAGAGTGGGATGGGAAGGGGTCCTAGTAACCCACGGGACAGGTTTGTACAACAGACTTCACCCGCCCTCCCAAAAGAGAGAGAACCTAAAGGAATTGGCAGCCAATTTCTCTAGAATCCCACGACTCGGGACCGGAGGGCTGTCACACCCCAAGTATAAAGTTTACTACACCCAGAAGGAACGTGCATAACCTTTATACCCCCTGCGGAGAGAGAGAGAGAGAGAGAGAGAGAGAGAGTTACAAGTTACAAGTTACAAGGAAAAGAAGCACCTCAAAAGGCCTTGCGGCCCATACCGAGGAGGTACCAATGGCAATGGGTGCCAGGGAAAATTTTGTCTTTCAACTATGCTAGCAGTAGTAGAAAACTGGATAGAAAAGTAGAAGGCTCTCTCCCCACCCTCCGCTCCCTCCCTGCCAGAGGCAGGTACGGAAAAAGGTTGAAGAAAATACCTTGACCCTGGAAAAGTAGCCAAGGAAATTTTACAGGAAAGTGGAGAATATATAAATAGCTCTATATTTAGGTCCTAAATGTCTTTACACACTAAATAGTGTGCAAGATTTCGTCTAACCTTTTCTTGAACTGATCCACAGAGGAACTGTTCACAACTTCCGAAGGTAACCTGTTCCATGTGTCACAGATCTTATACGTAATGTAATTCCCACACACACTAGTCCTAAACCGTTTCAAATCCAACTTCCAACCATTGTTGCGAGTTGGGTTATCATTTAAACTAAACATACTTCTAAAATCGACATCGTTGAACCCTCGTAAGAGCTTGAAAACCTCGATCAGTTGACCGCGCAGCCTCCGAGTTTCAAGCGAAAACAAGTTCAGGCGCGTAACCGTCGATTGTAGCCCATATGCCTAACCGAAGGGATTAACTTTGTGGCCCTCGCCCTGCACTCGCTCCAGCCTCTCAATATCTTTCCTGAGGGTGGGCGACCAGAACTGCACAGCATACTCCAGGTACGGCCGAACAAGGGAATTGTACAGTGAGAGCACAATCTCCTTGTTCCGAAACTGAAATTGCCTCCTGATATAACCCAATAGTTTCTGGGCTTTCTTTTCCACCTCTACACACTGTTTCGTAAACTTAAGGTCGCTGCTAATTAGCACACCCAAGTCCTTTTCTAAATCAGTCACCTCGATATTACTGCCCAACATCGAGAAGAAGAGAGAGAGAGAGAGAGAGAGAGAGAGAGAGAGAGAGAGAGAGAGGAGAGAGAGAGAGAGAGAGAGTTACAAGGAGTTACAAGGAAAAGAAGTACCTCAAAGGCCTTGCGCCCATACCGAGGAGGTACCAATGGCAATGGGTGCCAGGGAAATTTTGTCTTTCAACTATGCTAGCAGTAGTAGAAAAATGGATAGAAAGTAGAAGGCTCTCTCCCCACCCCTCCGCTCCCTCCCTGCCAGAGGCAGGTACGGAAAAAGGTTGAAGAAATACCTTGACCCTGGAAAAGTAGCCAAGGAAATTTTACAGGAAAGTGGAGAATATATAAATAGCTCTATATTTAGCTTGCTCACAGAGAACCGAGCAAGCGAACTCCTGCAGAGTTTTCTGAGGTTTTAATCTTAAACTATGAGTGTGTTCTGTACTTTGTCTAGCCTATTTTTAAACAGATTTACACTTTGACTGGAAACATCCTCTGAGGGAAGTTGTTCCAGATATAAACTATTTTACAGGAAAGAAATTTCCCGCAGACTGAGGGTCCTAAATGTCTTTACACACTCAATAGTGTGCAAGATTTCGTCTAACCTTTTCTTGAACTGATCCACAGAGGAACTGTTCAACTTCCGAAGGTAACCTGTTCCATGTGTCACAGATCTTATACGTAACGTAATTCCCACACACACTAGTCCTAAACGGTTTCAAATCCAACTTCCAACCATTGTTGCGAGTTGGGTTATCATTAAACTAAACATACTTCTAAATCGACACGTTGAACCCTCGTAAGAGCTTGAAAACCTCGATCAGTTGACCGCGCAGCCTCCGAGTTTCAGCGAAACAATTCAGGGCGCGTAACCGTCGATTGTAGCCCATATGCCTAACGGAAGGGATTAACTTTGTGGCCCTCGCCTGCACTCGCTCCAGCCTCTCAATATCTTTCTGAGGGTGGGCGACCAGAACTGCACAGCATACTCCAGGTACGGCCGAACAAGGGAATTGTACAGTGAGAGCACAATCTCCTTGTTCCGAAACTGAAATTGCCTCCTGAATAACCCAATAGTTTCTGGGCTTTCTTTTCCCCTCTACACACTGTTTCATAACTTAAGGTCGCTGCTAATTAGCACACCCAAAGTGTTGAAAAGGTGAAGAAAATACCTTGACCCTGGAAAAGTAGCCAAGGAAATTTTACAGGAAAGTGGAGAATATATAAATAGCTCTATATTTAGCTTGCTCACAGAGACACCGAGCAAGCGAACTCCTGCAGAGTTTTCTGAGGTTTTAATCTTAAACTATGAGTGTGTTCTGTACTTTGCCTAGCCTATTTTTAAACAGATTTACACTTTGACTGGAAACATCCTCTGAGGGAAGTTGGTTCCAGATATCAACTATTTTACAGGAAAAGAAATTTCCGCAGACTGAGGTCCTAAATGTCTTTACACACTCAATAGTGTGCAAGATTTCGTCTAACCTTTTCTTGAACTGATCCACAGAGGAACTGTTCACAACATCCGAAGGTAACCTGTTCCATGTGTCACAGATCTTATACGTAACGTAATTCCCACACACACTAGTCCTAAAACCGTTTCAAATCCAACTTCCAACCATTGTTGCGAGTTGGGTTATCATTTAAACTAAACATACTTCTAAAATCGACATCGTTGAACCCTCGTAAGAGCTTGAAAACCTCGATCAGTTGACCGCGCAGCCTCCGAGTTTCAAGCGAAAACAAGTTCAGGGCGCGTAACCGTCGATTGTAGCCCATATGCCTAACGGAAGGGATTAACTTTGTGGCCCTCGCCTGCACTCGCTCCAGCCTCTCAATATCTTTCCTGAGGGTGGGCGACCAGAACTGCACAGCATACTCCAGGTACGGCCGAACAAGGGAATTGTAGTGAGAGCACAATCTCCTTGTTCCGAAACTGAAATTGCCTCCTGATATAACCCAATAGTTTCTGGGCTTTCTTTTCCACCTCTACACACTGTTTCGTAAACTTAAGGTCGCTGCTAATTAGCACACCCAAGTCCTTTTCTAAATCAGTCACCTCGATATTACTGCCCAACATCGAGTAGTCCGACTTGGGATTGGCGTAGCCAATGTGCATCACTTTGCATTTACCCAAGTTAAACGGCATTTGCCATTTTTCGGACCACTCTCCTATCCTACCTAGGTCCGCACGCAGTTCCTCGATCGCTTCGGGCGTCCCAACATTGGCCCCAAGCTTGGTGTCATCAGCGAATTTGGCGATCCGACTGACGATGCCCCGTCGATATCATTATGTAAATGGTAAACAACAGTGGCCCCAAAACGGAACCCTGAGGAACCCCACTAGTGACCGAGGCCCAACCCGAACTAGCCCCTTTAATTACCACCCTCTGCCGCCTATTCCTCAGCCAGTTTTCAATCCACCTACCTATTTCCCCACCGATACCCAGCGCGCGCACTTTCGCCATTAGCCGGCGGTGAGGTACCTTATCAAAGGCTTTCTGAAAGTCGAGATAAAGTATATCAATCGCCCTACTCTTATCGTACTCACTCAACATGACGTGGAAAAACTCGAGCAAGTTGGTGGACACGACCTATGCCGTCTAAACCATGTTGGAGTCCCCAAGTAGCTTGTAGGAATCCAAATGGTCAACGATTCTATCAGCTATTATCCTTTCTAATAATTTACCTACAACTGAAGTGAGACTAATAGGACGATAGTTCCCTGGACTTTCGTGATCCCCTTTCTTAAAGATAGGGGTCACGTTGGCCTCCCTCCAGTCACCAGGCACCTGGCCCATCACCAGCGATTTGTTGAAGACTGTAGCCAGGTGGGGAGCCACCTGGTCGCGCACTTCTCGCAAAACACTGGGAGAAACTGGTCTGGCCCAGGAGCCTTAAACGCGCTCAGTTTGTCTATTCTATGAGCAACGACTGTCGCGGTACATCTAACATATCCAGGCCAACACCTTCGTGCCTCACAGCTGGCTCGGGGATGACGCGGGTATCCTCCCTGGTGAACACTCCCGCAAAGTACTCATTAAGCACATTAGCGATGTCCGCGTCGGAGGTCCGCAGAACGCCGCTTCCGTCCTTTAAAGGACCTATCATGCTTCTAATGGGCTTTCTACTATTAACATAACTGAAGAACTCCTTAGGGTTCCCCTTGCAGAGGCTTGCCACCCGTAGTTCTTCGTTACGTTTCGCTAGCCTAACCTTCGCCTTCACTTCCCTACACAGGCGGACATACGCTTCAGTGTTCTCGTGGGAACGATTGGCCTTCGCCCTCCTATACGCTACTTTCCTATTTCGGATAGCCGAAGCGATGCCACGATTGAACCACTTAGGCTGCGTTGAAGCAGGGGTGACCGGTTTTGAGGGTATGGCAGCAGACTGCAGCACCATAAACTCATCCCGGAATGCACTCCACACTCCCTCAACATCGCCGCCAGCCTCTAACCCATCTCTGCTACGCTACCCTGAGGCTAACAAAGTTCGCCCGCCGGAGATCGAGCTTACTGCCTTTCGAGTTACTACGCTTCACCCGAGGGACGCACACACGGAACCTAATAAGACCGTGATCACTCCCGCCCAACGATTCGTCAACGGTGAGGCCAGTGACGAGGTTGTCTTCGGTCGTGAATACTAAGTCTAGAACGCTTTCGCCTCGTGTAGGCTCGTTGACCCACTGAGTGAGGAAGTTCTCATCAGCAAAGTCAACTAGCCTCCTCCCTTCAGCATCGGCAGTCCTGTTTTCCCACTTTATGCCGCGACAGTTGAAGTCTCCTAAAACTACACCACCCTATCCCCTAGCAGGCTACTGAGTTCGGTGTACAGGGCTGTATCCTCCTCGAGGAGGAGATGCGGAGGTCTGTACACCAAGATTAACCTATAGTTCGTCCCTCCCACGTTCAGATCGACGCCAAGCAGAGAGAGAGAGAGAGAGAGAGAGAGAGAGAGAGAGAGAGAGAGAGAGAGTTACAAGGAAAAGAAGTACCTCAAAAGGCCTTGCGGCCATACCGAGGAGGTACCAATGGCAACGGATGCCAGGGAAAATTTTGTGAAAGTTATTTTTCTTTCAACTATCCTAGCAGTAGTAGAAAACTGGATAGAAAAGTAGAAGGCTCTCTCCCCACCCTCCGCTCCCTCCCTGCCAGAGGCAGGTACGGAAAAAGGTTGAAGAAAATACCTTGACCCTGGAAAAGTAGCCAAGGAAATTTTACAGGAAAGTGGGAATATATAAATAGCTCTCTATTTAGCTTGCTCACAGAGACCGAGCAAGCGAACTCCTGCAGAGTTTTCTGAGGTTTTAATCTTAAACTATGAGTGTTCAGTACTTTGTCTAGCCTATTTTTAAACAGATTTACACTTTGACTGGAAACAACCTCTGAGGGAAGTTGGTTCCAGATATTAACTATTTTATAGGAAAAGAAAATTTCCGCAGACTGAGGTCCTAAATGTCTTTACACACTCAAATAGTGTGCAAGATTTCGTCTAACCTTTTCTTGAACTGATCCACAGAGGAACTGTTCACATCTTCCGAAGGTAACCTGTTCCACGTGTCACAGATCTTATACGTAACGTAATTCCTACACACACTAGTCCTAAACCGTTTCAATTCCAGCTTCCAACCATTGTTGCGAGTTGGGTTATCATTTAAACTAAACATACTTCTAAAATCGACATCGTTGAACCCTCGTAAGAGCTTGAAAACCTCGATCAGTTGACCGCGCAGCCTCCGAGTTTCAAGCGAAAACAAGTTCAGGGCGCGTAACCGTCGATTGTAGCCCATATGCCTAACGGAAGGGATCAACTTTGTGGCCCTCGCCTGCACTCGCTCCAGCCTCTCAATATCTTTCCTGAGGGTGGGCGACCAGAACTGCACAGCATACTCCAGGTACGGCCGAACAAGGGAATTGTACAGTGAGAGCACAATCTCTTGTTCCGAAACTGAAATTGCCTCCTGATATAACCCAATAGTTTCTGGGCTTTCTTTTCCACCTCTACACACTGTTTCGTAAACTTAAGGTCGCTGCTAATTAGCACACCCAAGTCCTTTTCTAAATCAGTCACCTCTATATTACTGCCCAACATCGAGTAGTCCGACTTGGGATTGGCGTAGCCAATGTGCATCACTTTGCATTTACCCAAGTTAAACGGCATTTGCCATTTTTCGGACCACTCTCCTATCCTACCTAGGTCCGCACGCAGTTCCTCGATCGCTTCGGGCGTCCCAACATTGGCCCCAAGCTTGGTGTCATCAGCGAATTTGGCGATCCGACTGACGATGCCACCGTCGATATCATTTATGTAAATGGTAAACAACAGCGGCCCCAAAACGGAACCCTGAGGAACCCCACTAGTGACCGAGGCCCAACCCGAACTAGCCCCTTTAATTACCACCCTCTGCCGCCTATTCCTCAGCCAGTTTTCAATCCACCTACCTATTTCCCCACCGATACCCAGCGCGCGCACTTTCGCCATTAGCCGGCGGTGAGGTACCTTATCAAAGGCTTTCTGAAAGTCGAGAGAGAGAGAGAGAGAGAGAGAGAGAGAGAGAGAGAGAGAGAGAGAGAGAGAGAGAGAGAGAGAGAGAGAGAATATATATATATATATATATACACACACACACCTGGTGTCTGGCCAGTGAGTGGTCACACACTGCATTTGTGATTATGCAGCTATTACACAACACAAGATAATTACGTAAGATGAATCGATTACAGTCAATGGGGGGGCTTCTCTTAACTCAAAATTACGTAAGATGGTGATGACGTAAGTCGAGGGTCGACTGTATATTCCTTTCTAAAAAAACATACCTAGTATTCGTGAGCAGCATCCAACTTTATCAAAAATTCACTACTTTACTGATGGCTATGCATCCCAGTATAAAAATAAATTAAACTTTTTGAATTTATGCCACCACAAAGCCAATTTTGGAATAGACGGAGTGGAATTTTTTTGCTACATCACACAGAAAGAGCGCATGTGACAGAATAGGTGGCACTGTGAAAAGATCAGTAGCAAAAGCCAGTTTACAACGGCTGACTGATAATCAAATTTTAACTCCCAAAGACTTCTTTGAATTTTGCTCAACTAATTTAGATTCCACAATAATTTTTTTTTTTGTATCAAAAAATGAAGTTACAGAAATAGAAAATTCCCTACAAGAGCATCTCAATTTACCGATTATCCCAATTAACGGTACCCAAAAATTACATAGATTTATCCCTTTGTCAGCAAACACTTTAAAAGTATATTCATTATCTAATAGTCTTCAGCCAGAAGAAATAAGAAAAATTGTTAGTGGAGAAGTAGATCATGATGGAGAAGCTGGTGATATCGAAGGAGAGTTAAGCAATAAAGAAATAGAAGTAGGCTCTTTTGTCAGTTGTGTGTACAAAAAAGATGAAAATAAAAACCCACTCTAATAGACAGAGTTTATTTCCACAACAGTTTTGATGCCCACTGGCATCCTCCTCGGGTGGATACAGAAAAATGAATGAACCAAAACAAGATGGAAAAACAGTCCAGGGACTGACCATTAAGAAATTCGCACCTAGGTTGGATCCCATTCTCCCAACACCAGAGGGGCATTTTCATTAAAGGGACCCGCTTATAAGTACATTCGCACAAATTTAAAACTATCTTCCTATTCTAAACATAGATTCTATTTTTTTTTTATATAATTATTACATTTATTATTAAATTTATTACATTTAATATTGCATTATTAATATTTATTACAGAAATTATAAATTTATTATTACATTGTTGTTTATTATACAGAACTTATAAACCAAAAAATGAATGAAAAAGGCGAGAAGGAAACAATTCAGAGACCATTGAGAAATTCGCACCTAGGTTAGATACCATTCTCCCAACACCGGAAGGGCATTTTATTACAGGGTCCCGCTTATAAGTACATTCACACAAATTAAAACTATCTTCTTGTTCTATACATACAGATTCTAATATTTTGACATACACGAGAAGCAGCTGATAGAGTTATATCCAAACCTATGGATTGCTCTCAGAATTGCAGTCAGTCTTCCAGTGACCATAGCCACAGCTGAAAGGAGCTTCTCCAAGTTGAAGCTAATTAAAATGTACCTCAGGTCAACAATAGCACAAGAATGCCTGAGTGGGCTTGCCATCATGAGCATCAATTGGGAGGTAGGCCAGAAGCTGTCCTATGATGATATTGATGAATTTGCAATAAAAGTGTCAAGAGAGATTATATATTATATACATTCAAAACCTTTCTAAATAAACTTATTAGATTTTTGTACATTTAATTGTATATAAACCATTTTATTGTGCAAAATATTATATATATATATATTTCAACTGCAAACAACACAGTATAATTAACGTAAAGAACAACGCTTGTATAGAAGAACATTCCACGCAAGACGAGGAGGGAGAATGAACAAATGAAAAATTGAGGTAACCACCCAGGATCTTCCGATTGCCAGTCAGATATGATAACCACTACACCATGGGCCTCAATCAGAAGTCGTAATTCTCCTACATACGCGCAGAATATATACAGTATATATATATATATATATTTATTTATTAGGGTGTGACTGTTGCCCTCCAAAAATAAAAAAATGGTCCTACAATGCTGTTCAAAGTTTTAGTGTTGTGTATTTATCTAGGAAACACCCTTGTAAATTTTCTTGGAGATCAGTGCATGTTTGAGCTAGCACCGTCGTACCAGCAAGTATTGCTATTTCAGCTTATGAACTTCATAAATAAGTGTGAAAATAGCACATTTTATCAGATTTTCATTTCCGGGTCTGGAACGCTGACCCACAAATTTTCCACATATTATTTTATTGCATTTAATTTTAATGATGCTCTTTTCTTTTCCCTTGACAGTGACTTGATGTTGTGAATAGAGAATTTAATCATGGATACACAGCAAGATGATGAGTATGTCAGAATGTTATTGGGCACCGTACCCCGAGAAGAAGAAAAGGAAATAAAGGGCTGCAAACTGCCAACTAATAGGCAGGTCTTACTATGTCTGTTAGCAAACCTTCGGGATATGCATTGGGACCAGGCTTTATCTGCCACCATTGACAATGTGCTTTTGCATTACCAGAAGGCGAATGTCCCAACCATTATAGGCAGGAACAATATCGGCCGAGTGATTAAAACTTACTATGACAAAGACTACATGATGCTTATGAAAAAGAATGAGGATAGAAGACGGGCTGATGATCCTGGAATTATGAAGTTTAAATCAGAATTGAGCCTGACGATTAAATTTTATAAGAACACAGTGTTGAAAGACATGGCAGCTGCGAAAAAGGGGAAAACTCAGGCCGAACAAGATGCCATCGATACTGACATACTCTTTATGAAAAGCATGCTAAGTGACAGAGTAGCTACCTACTCTGGGGTAAACAAAGTACTCACAGAAAAGGTTCAGAAGCGACAGAAAAGGCAGATGTGAGAAGAGAAGCGACAAGAGAGAGAGCAATGTGATCATGCTGAGAATGTACAGGCTGATATTGATTCACCTATTAGCTCTGATGAGGACGATGACATTGATGAGGCCAGCACTGCTGAACCAAAGAGAAAACATCGGAGAACAGTGAAAGAGGGAGTTTCAATTTTTGTGCCCTATGATATTCTGAAGTCGGCAGAACTTGTTTCATGCAGTGTTCGAAACAACATCTCGCCGACCCAGCTGAGTGCAATTGTGTACTCCCTTGTATCTGCATGTGGTGGAGATACATCAAAGCTGAGTCTAAATGCAAGGACGGCCCACCGATACCGAGCTTCCATCGTGTCAGAAATAAGTTTAAAAATCATGGATGAATGGCAACCATCAGACAAAGTACTGGTGCACTGGGATGGTAAACTTATGGAGACGCTGGATTCCAAAGGCACTGATGACCGCCTGCCCATTCTTGTGTCTGGTGTCAATGGCACAAAGCTTCTTGGAGTCCCACCTCTTCCGCATTTGACTCAAAAAGCTGGCCTGGTTCAAGGAGACTTGATATCAACAGCAACCAAACAACTTCTGGTCGATTGGGAGTGTGAACAGAATGTCGTTGGTATGGTTTTCGACAACTTCATCCAATACAGGTAAACCTATTTCAAACATCAGCGTGAATTTATCACGACATTAATACCAAAATACAGTGAATGATTTAACAGAAATCTGCAAAAGCACGTGCCTGAAATGGTGGCCTTAAACTACAATTACATTTTTTTTTCAGGACAAAAAACAGCTGCTTGCGTCTCCCTCCAAAAGGAATTAGAGCGTGCCGTATTCTGGTGCGCCTGTCGCAGGCATGTGGGTGAAGTCATCCTAGGTGTTTGCTGGGATTGCTTGAAAGTGGAGGGCTCTTCAAGTCCAAACATAATGGTTTTCCAGAGGTGAGTCATAAGCTTTACAAAATAACAAGGAATATTATTATCTAATGAACAAATTTAGTGGAATTTCTTTTATTAGACTTATAAGATATACTAACACCAAGCAAATGATCGATCATATCAATCTTAATACCCCTAAAACAATATTATAGATTAGTACGAAATACAATAATCCCAATAATTGCATTTCTAGGTTCAAGAACCATTTCTCTCAACTGGCGTACAATGAAAAAAAAAAATACTACTACCCCTCAATGCCTGGAGTGTTTGAGGAGCGCCAGCAGGAGATGGCTGACTTCTTCTGTGAATCTCTAGCCCAACCATTTACATGTGGCGACTACAAGGAGCTGGTAGAGCTTTGTCTGCTGCTTGTAACTAAAGGATCCGAGCCAGTGAACTTCACGATGGTCTACCCCGGCGCACTTCACAAAGCAAGGTGGATGGCTAAACTGCTCTATACCCTCAAGATTGTTCTTTTGTCAGGCCAGATCAAAGAGCAGTTTCCCAAAGCCGAGGTTGTGACAAAGTCAAATCAGCAAGTTAGAACGGTTTGCTGTGTTCACAGTCGCTGTTTATGTCCCATGGTGGATTGTTTGCCCCATTCCAGCAAGTGCGCCACTGAATGACTTGAATTTGCCCCATATGACGCCACAATAGTTGACAAAGCACGTGTGGCACTCGGTAGACACACTTGGTACCTAACTGAGGAGTTGGCCCCACTGGCTTTGTTCTCATCCCAAGTACAAGAAAGGACAAAAGAGGAGATGAGGAAGGCCCTTCTTTGCCATGAAGGCACTGAAGTTACTAAGAGAGTGGGGCTCAATCATGGGGGCTATGGAAAGCCATATCTTCCCCCTGTTCCAGAAAGTGGCACTGCCCTGGTGGACCTAATTGGGCCTGACTCAAGCCGGTTCTTCACCATTTTAGGCATGCCCTATCAGTTTCTCCACAGTCCAGCCAGTGAATGGGCAGATCATGACGACTACCTGAACATGAAACGGGTTGTGGACAAGCTTCAGGTCGTCAATGAGGCTGCAGAGCGTGGTGTAAAACTTTGCCATGACTTTCTTAATGTTGCCCGGGATGAGGAGCGCTTTCAAGAAGTCCTTCAGGTAGTTGAAAATGACAGACTCCGCGTTCCTAATCAGCGCAAACAATCATCTGTTTCCGAACAGAAATCATGGTTTCTTGCTCTAGAGAAATAATACCTTGTGAATATATGATAAAATCCCTTAATGTACCATGAGAGAATAAGAATGATTAACTTTTTGTGTTAGTGATAACAGCTTTTAATTAAGACAGGCAAATGATTTGTGTTAATATCCCTTATGATGGTTGTGTAATCTCATATATAGGCACGTATGCCGTATAAGCAAAATCGCTATTTTTCAAATTGCTGGTGCTCACTCGAATATGCATGAATCTTCAAACAATTGCACGTGGGTATTTTTTATGTCAATATGCAACACCAAAATTTTGAACAGCATTGTAGGACAAAGTTGGGGCAACTGTCACACCCTAATATACTGTATATATGGTTCATTCCATGTCAAGTGGACCAATTTTGGAAAAGTGCCCCACCTCACCATGTCAAATTTTGTTCTAACTTTACTCACAGATTCCTTTAAGCCTTAAAGGAAGTTCTGCAAAGTGTTAGTTCCATATCTCTTGTGGTTCTGTCACTAGGGCTCCAAGAGCATGGGCTACTTTGTCCATCACATTGACCACTGAATTATTTGTGCCATTTTTAGCTAGTCAGCATTCCACAGTAACAAATCCTTCCACTCTGAAAATTTGCTCCTAGGGTCAAAATTTACTGTAGATTTCAAAACTCACATTACTGGAGCTCTAGGAAGTATAGATTTTGCATAAAATATCCCCAAAGTAGGCTTCAAATTACATTTTGATTCCTGGGAAGCCACATTTAGAAAATTATAGCTCTGGATCTACTTCACTCTGTGAGCTTTTGTTAGAAACCAAGAAAGTACTGCCCATATACTACAAAATGTTTCAAGCCAGATTTTCCTACCTGTTCTAGTTGCTGAGATGTAAGGCATCAAAAATGGCCAAAATTAATGTGATAAAAATGTCCCATTTTTAAAGCTCAAATTGATCATGTGGGACAGCTTGCACCATACTCTAACAAAAACTAATGAAAAGAGCATGTCCCAAAATACTAGGGCCTAGTTTTTTATTTTGGTGTCTTGTTTTTTGTAGGTCCAGTAGAGCTTTGAAATTTTGTTCTGTGATGTTTCTAGCATTATAATTGTTATTTCAATGGTACAATGGTTTTATTTTTCTTTTGTTCTTATTATCAATTATATAGTGCAGGACTAGGTGCTATGTGCTAGGCTATACATAATATTTTTATTTATGTTCAACAACATGTAATACATGACTATTATTGTTTTCAGATCAAAACTGAAAATGGCCAAATCATCAGATACTAGTAGTGTTCATGTGGGAGAACCCATGGAAACAAAGAAAATTGGAAATAAAGAGGGAACAGTGTCACCTGAAAACATATTCCAGAAAATGGGGTTTGAAACTGTTCACAGAACTGACAGTTCAGGAAAGACAACTACTTTTTCTTCAAACAGGAATAGAAGTAGTCCAATTTAAGGAAGATGCATGCATATGCTTGCCCCATAAACAGCTTCTTTTGACCAGATATGAGTGTCTGCAGAAGCACTGTTGCAAGCCATTTGAATATCATAAATCAACATTACTCAAAAAATCACTTCAGGCAATTGACATTGCAACAGCTCAACTGTTGAAGGAAGAGACTGGCAAAGACATCAAGCCTGGACAGAAACTGTCCTGATTGCAAGAAACAGAGGGCTGAAATACAAAGAATCAGTTCATCATCATCAAGTGAATCATTTGATCCACCAGAAGCACAAAACAAAAGCAGAAACTAGACACCAGCTGTTCAGCACTTGACATTTCGCCTGTAAAGCCACAAAAAGTGAGCGAGAGAGATTTACCAGGATATGTCAAAAGAAAGACAAGACAAGCACAAGAAGCTATTGGTCAGAAAATGGCAGCTCTTACAGGGATTGATGTGGGTGAAACAGAAGTTAGCACAAGTCAGCAGAGGTGCAGAAATTGTGAAGATTATGAAATACTGTTGGAAGAATTGAAAAATCAAATGGAATTATCAGACAAAGAAAGGAAACTGCAGATTCTAACTCTGGAGCCTAACAGCTGGTCTATACAACAAACAGCAGAAGAATGTGGAGTTTCTCTTTGAATGGTTAAAACAGCCAGGAAGTTGAAAGCAGAGTCAGGTATTCTTGCAATACCAAGAAAAAAAAAAAGGAAAAACACTGCCTGAGGAAGTAGTAGTAAAAGTTCAAAAGCTTTATGAAGATGATGAATTCAGCCGGATGTGCCCAGGGAAGAAAGATTGGGTGTCTGTCAGGATTGATGGAAAAAAGCTTCAAAAACAAGAGAGACTGCTGCTCAGCAATTTGAAAGAAATGTACATTGCTTACAAAGATCGAAATGGCCCTAAAATTGGCTTCTCTAAGTTCTGTGAACTTCGACCAAAGTGGTGTGTGACAGTTGGTGTAGCAGGGGTACACAGTGTTTGTCTATGTACAATTCACCAAAATGTGAAACTGATGTTGGCTGGAGCTGATATTCATGAGGATTACAAAATGCTGATGCAAAAATGTGTTTGCAATTTGGAGTCAAAAGACTATGCTACAATGGTGTAAACTGTGCCCTGGAGCACCAGCACTAGAAGATCACCTTTCAGCTATTTTTACAGAACAAGCAGAAATGGATCCACAAGAAATGATTGAATATAAACAATGGGTTCACACTGACAGGGACACCTTCATTATGAAACAGTTGTCAGTAGAGGATTTTATCACAGAACTGACTTCAAAAATTATCTTCCTTTGTGGTCATCATTACGTTTCAAATCACCAAAGTGCTCACCTGAAGTCCCTAAAGGAGGAAATAAAACCTGAAGAAGCAATAATCTTAATGGATTTTGCAGAGAACTATTCTTTTGTGGTACAAGATGCAGTGCAAGGTTTTCACTGGGACAACAGCCAAGCAACACTGCATCCTTTTGTAATGTATCACAAAGTTTCAGATGAAATTAGAAGTGAATGTTTTTGTGTCATCAGTGACTGTCTGAAGCATGATACTGTTGCAGTACATGTCTTTCTGAAGAAGTTGATTGGATTTCTGAAAGAAAATTTTGAAGTAATCAAGCACATTCATTACTTCAGTGATGGTGCTGCAGGCCAGTACAAAAACTACAAAAATTTCATGAACCTTTGTTGGCACAGCAAAGATTTTGGTGGGATAACAGCAGAATGGAACTTTTTTGCTACCAGCCAGGGAAAATCAGCATGTGATGGTGTAGGGGGCACTGTGAAAAGATTGGCAGCTCATGCCAACTTGCAAAGACCAGTAACTGGTCAGATTCTCTCACCCACCGATCTTTGAATTTTGCCAAAAAGATGTGCATAGAATTACATTCTTTTTTGTTTCAACTAATGAAATAGAAGCAGAGAGAGAAGCACAGGAAATAAGATTTAATCATGGGCATACAGTAGCTGCAACTCGAGAAAATCATCATTTTGTTCCAGTAAATGATAAACAGATTCAAGTTAGCCGAGTTTCAAGATCTACATGTTATTTTGTGGCCAATGTTGGAATATACAATGACATTGATCAATGACAGTTGAAACTGCAACCAGGCAAATATGTGGCATGCATTTATGATGATTTGTGGTGGCTTGGAAACATTTGTGAAGTCTGTGAGGAAGAAAAAGATGCATTAATTACATTTATGCACCCTCATGGGCCAGCATGACAGTTTCAGTGGCCATCTAGAAAAGACACTTGTTGGATTCCAGAGCAGCATATCTTGACAACTATTCCTGCTCCTACACCAAGTGCCATGGGAAGAGGGTACATGCTGCCAGGGAATACCTTGTCTACTATAGAAAATTTGTTTGAAAGCTTTGAAAAAGAGTTGCACAGTTCTGGATCCAGTTAGAAAGTCAAGGAAAGAGGAGTTGGTGGGTAGGTGGGACCTGTGGCTAGACCTGCATGGCTATCAGGAATGGCCCCTTGGCGATGGGGTTGCCAATTTCTCAAAAAACTGAAACAGACTCCTTTGTATTAATAAATTATCTTTATCTTTAATAGTTATCAATTAGAGAAATTGGCAGTGGATTAGCCACCATGGACCAACGCAGGAGTGCAAATAAATTAATAAATATAATGCTAGAAACATCACACAGAACAAAATTTCAAAGCTCTACTAGACCTACAAAAAAGCAAGACACCAAAATAAAAAACTAGGCCCTAGTATTTCAGGACATGCTCTTTTCATTGGTTTTTGTTAGAGTATGGTGCAAGCTGTCCCACATGATCAATTTGAGCTTTAAAAATGGGACATTTTTATCACAAATTAATTTTGGACATTTTCGATGCCTTATATCTCAGCAACTAGAACAGGTAGGAAGATCCAGATTGAAACATTTTGTAGCATATGGGCAGTACTTTCTTGGTTTCTAACAAAGGCTCACAGAGTCAAGTAGATCCAGAGCTATAATTTTCTAAAAGTGGCTTCCCAGGAATCAAAATGTAATTTGAAGCCTACTTTGGGGATATTTTATGGAAAATCTATACTTCCTAGAGCTCTAGTAATGTGAGTTTTGAAATCTACAGTAAATTTTGACCCTAGGAGCAAATTTTCAGAGCAGAAGGATTTGTTACTGTGGAATGCTGACCAGCTAAAAATGGCACGAATAATTCGGCGCTCAATGTGATGGACAAAGTAGCCCATGCTCTTGGAGCCCTAGTGACAGAACCACAAGAGATATGGAACTAAAACATTGCAGAACTTCCTTTAAGGCTTAAAGGAATCTGAGAGTAAAGTTAGAACAAAATCTGACATGGTGAGGTGAGGACCACAGGTCCACTTGATGTGGAATGACCCATATATATATATATATATATATACACACACACACACACAGATACTCCCCAAGTTACGACGACGACTGTCGTATTAAATAAAATAGACAAAAAATTCTAATTCCAATCAGTTTATTTACTACTATTATTTGTATAATTTGCGTTTTGTTATTTTACTTTGAACTACGTATATGTTAACGCATATCACTACCATTGTGGTTATTTTTTACTTACAACCATTTTGACAGGTTTGTCGGAATGTAACCCTGTCGTAAGTCAGGGAGTACATATATACATATATGAGGGCAATTCAATAAGTATCCACAGTTTTTATTTTCACATCCGATAGATTATAAACATATCACTTCTCAACACAGCCTCCCTGTTTCTCAATACACTTGGTCCAGCAATCTACAAGCTTCCTAATGCCATCACAAAAGAATGTTTTTGGCTGTGGGCGTAGCCAGTCATGCACTGCCTCCTTCAAGTCATCATTGCCTTGGAATCACTGACCTCTCAAAGCGTCTTTTAGTGGTCCAAACAGGCAAAAATCCAAAGGTGCCAGGTCTGGACTGTAGGCTGGATGGTCAAGAACTTCAAATTTAAGTTCTTGAAGGCATTTTCTAGTCTGTGCAGTGGTATGAGGGCATGCATTGTCATGTAACAGAATAACACCTTCCAACAATCTCCCTCTCCATTTTGTGCAAATTACTTGCTTTAACTCATTCTGAAGCATGTCAGAATATGATGCACTTGTTACTGTAGTTCCACACTCTAGATAATGTTCAAGGATAGGGCCTCGTGTATCCCAAAACAATGTTAGCATAACTTTACCTGCTGATGGCTGCGCTTTAAACACTGTTGAGATGGTGTGGTTAAGACCAAGTTTGGTGGGAACTCCACCAGTGGAACGGAAGGATTCCTGAGAGCTCCCAAACCCCTCAGTAGGGCCTGGGAGGTTTCAGTAATCCCCAATGGGCCAGAGCTTTCTTAGAGAGCCAGGCCTTGAGAGTTAGTAAAAATGTTTTTCTTCTCTTTTTAATTGATTATAACATATTTGAAGTTCTCTCAGTATAGAGAATAATCACACTGTATAACAAATTTTCAGTTCAGAAAAAAAATGGGAATAACATTCAGTCATTCTTAATATTTCGAGTGTGCTGATTCCAAATCTGAAAATAGTTTTTTCTATCATGTCACCTTTTTTTGTAATGACTGCTTAAAATCATACCAAAAAATAAGAATATATTGATAAACAGATATGCTTTATCATATGGAACAGTTTAATTATTGCTATACTTCAACATATATGCACAAAATTAACATAAAACTTGTATTATACTGTTTTCAACTCATTATTTGTATTTATGCTGGCATTTGTGTGATGCTTCTGGTTGGTCATGCTTTAAATTCCAGCAGAAATCAGCCAGCATAGCAGGACTCCACTTCCCTTTGTATCAGCTCTCCATTGTGGCTATATCCTGGTGGAACCTCTCCCTGTGTTCATCGCTAACAGAAGAGGTGTTTTCCAGAAAGAATGAGAGATGTGAATGCAAAAAATTAATTTTCAATGACATCTTACATCTGAGACGTTGGTATGAGTTGATAAGTTGATCCACAAGTGCAGCATAGTTGTCATATTTAGTCTTTCCTAGTAGACCACTGCACATGTTTTTGAATGCACGTCAGGCTGCCAACTCAACCTTATCCATCACCACTTCAAAATATTCTTCTAGCATGAGTTGAGGGCCGATGAATATGCCTTCTTTTATCTTGGCATCACTTATTTTGGGGAATTTTTCCTTCAGATATTTGAAGGCAGGCTTATCCTGTTTCAACGCCTTTGCAAATTGTTTCATCAGCCCGTGTTTTATGTGAAATGGTGGCAAGATAACCTTTTCCTTTTGTACTAGTGGTTCGTGAATAACTGAGATCCAGGTGAGGAATTGTTTCACGGCAGCCATACTGAGCATGTGTCATGTTCAGACCTTGCTCAGCTATCCCACTTGCATAGAAAACACATGTATTTCATATAGCCAGTTTGCAATCCATTGAGAATAGCCACAACCTTCAAATCTGCGCAGATAAGCCATTCATGTTCATTGTATTTTATACAGTCCAGAAAAAAAGCAACATTGTCATACGTTTCTCTCAAGACGACTGAATGAGCAATCAGAGCAGAAGGCAGTGTGTTCCCATTGTGTAGCAGTACACCCTTAACACTGTACAGAGATGCATCAATGAACAATCTCCACTGATTCAGTTCATAGCACAAACCCAGAGCATCGAACAGACCATGTATATCAATGCAATAACAAAGATTGTTCTTCATTGTGAAATATTTCTGCAAATCCAAGGAGCACTTTCAGGATGCTGTAATTCGTACGTCTTTTGCCAGCAAATTCCATTCTTGTAGATGTGAGGCCAGCAGTTCACTTTGTTGCTTGGTAAGTATTAAATCATGGACCAAATCATTGAGTTCAGGCTGCATGATGAGATTTTGTTCTTTCTTGGACTTGACTTGAGCTTCATAGCATTTGCCATCTGATTCTGATTTGTCAGAGTCTGTGTTATCGGTTGGCATTTCAACTGGAAGATGAGGGATGGGTATATCTGTAGAATGTTCCACAGGATGCATAGCAGAATGAAGATTTGGGTAGACTATAGCCTTTTTTCCTTTTCTGTTGCAACCTGTAATGTGAGACACTAGACATTGTTGACTACTTAAGATAGTATAATTGTGTAATACATTATGCAGAGCAGGATATGCTAAAATGTGCTAAAAACACCAAATTTGATGTATATTCAGAAAAAATAAGAGATTCAAGCCTGTGATGTTCATTAAGCAGAAATAGCAATCAGTTGAATGGTCCAGTGGCTCTCTCCAAACCATTGGGACACCGAATCCGAGAGCAGGACTGGTGCTTTTGAACCATCCAGATAATGAGCTTGTACATCTCACACAGCAGATATGAGGCACCCAGTGCTTGTCCTGATCACCAACTTTGCATGCGAAGTATAATTCAAAGCTTTTTCACATGAGAAGTCAACTTCCTTTTATACTGTTTTAACGTTAATGTCCCACAAATACAACGAAAACTGTCCAGCAAATTTTTGCACTCTCTAGGCATTGTAGCATAACATCAATAAAAACTTGTAAGCAGACCCTGTAATAAAATGCCCTTCCAGTGTCGGGAGAACGGTATCTAACCTAGGTGTGAATTTCTCATTGGTTTCTGGATTGTTTCCTAATCAGCTTTTTTCATTCGTTTTTCGGTTTATAAGTTCTGTATAATAAACAATGTAATAACAAATGTAATAAATTTATAATTTCTGTAATAAATAATTATGCAATATTAAATGTAATAAATTTAATAATAAATGTAATAATTATGTAAAAAATATAATAGAATCTGTATGTTTAGAAGAGGAAGATAGTTTTAAAAATTTGCGCGAATGTACTTAATGAAAATGCCCTTCCGGTGTCGGGAGAATGGGATCTAACCTAGGTGCGAATTTCTTAACGGTCGGTCCCTGGACTGCTTTTCCCTCTTGTTTTGGTTCATTCGTGTTTCTGTATCCACCCGAGGAGGATGCCAGTGGGCGTCGAAACTGTCGTGGAAATAAACTCTGTCTATTAGAGTGGGTTTTTATTTTCATATTTTGACCTTCACGTAGAAAAAAGTGTTTTTTTTGCATCTAGACATTGTTGGTGAAATATACATAATTTGATAGCTGTTATTCAATAATACTCACTTATAGCACCAATTTATGATAAAATATGGCTGACAATTTTGTTTTAAATGATTAATGAAAATTTTTTTCAGAAAATCAAAGTGGAAACACAGAGCCAAACACCACCACCACAGCATATGCATGACTGAACAAAATGTAAAAGATGTGTTCAGAGAACCAGTGGTTCTCAAAATGATACAATGAAATAGGGTCATTTTCATAAAATCGGTGGGGTGATACAAATAAATGAGTTATTTTCACAATCTACGCATATAATTAGCCATAAAAATGATGATCTCATTTCCAGTTTTTTTTCATTGTTGTATAGTGATAATCAGAACCTTGTGGCAATCATATACCTGATTATAACAGCTTTGAAATTCTCTCAGTATAGAGAATAATCAGAACCTTGAGGCAATCATATGCCCATTTCTAGAGACAGGAAAGCATCTCACTTCTCCTTCATGGTGTGGTAGGTGATCCTATAGTCTTGTTTTTACCATTGGTGTTTTGTATTGCTTAACCATTAGCTATAAGAACCATGTCTAACATATTTGGATCACTTAAAATTATCATGTAAATATCATAATCATTTTTGAATGCCTGATTTCCTTTGTAAAGACCTTGTTGAAAAACTTAACTTCAGTTATCAATATGCATCACACTGGATTTTGAGCTTTCTCAGGCTGTGAACTAAATTGTACCTTTAACTGCCTTATAAGCAACATATTAATGCAAATACATATCCCAAAATTTTAGAACCTTTATTATTATTATTATTAATTTTGCTCCCTTTTCTGGCATCATTGCACTCATGGATTCCTGGGGGTATAATCTCTAAATGTTGTTGGTTTTTTTTTCTCTTTATCAGGATTTGTTTTTGGCTGGGACATTTGCTTATTAAAGTGAATTTGGACAAAGCTTTTTCTCCCCCAATACCTGCACAAATGCTGAAGCCAGTATTCACATATTTTTTTGTTATAAACATTGCTTTTGTTTGCACTGATTGAGCCAAGAATACCTTTAATGATTGTGATATGAAGGAGTGTGAGTGGAGTTTTAAATGACATCTTGGACTTATCAGGTTTATACAATTTGGGTAAACATTCATTGACCTTGCCCTAGTGACTAATATTCTTTGTTTATTTTTTTGTATTAGTTATGTAAGTTCCTTTTTTTTTTTTTTTTTTTTTCTCCAAGTCTTGTCTCCCTTTGTGTAGTAATGGGCTGGTGATGGCCAATAATTTAATGGTTTTATTTTATGTTGACATTTTTGTGTGTGGTATGGGACTAATGTTGTTTGTTTCTTTTGGTTTGTAATAATATTTTTTTTTGCCCAAGTGCTTAGTTGGTTCTGAATACACATTGGTGTATGATCAATAAAATTGTTCATATTTTCTTTAGTTACCTGTAAAAACTTGCCTGCTGATGCAGTTAACCTTGTAAGTATTATTTTTGTTTCGTTGATTAAATTAGGCAAAGGACGCTTTACTTTTCTTAAATCCTCCCACCAAAAGCCAAGGAGTAAGTCTTTAAAAGAGGGAGACTGGCTATGCCCCAGAGATTTTAAAGGTGAGAACCTAGTTTCAAATTGGTAGGAACCACCTATCTGACAATCTCAACCACACTAAAATTAGGAACTTGCTCACCTCATTTCTCTCATTCTTAGCAGAGCAGGTAGTGCTGAAGTCAAAGGATTTATTTTAACTCAATTGAAGGCCCTCTGGGTGGTCCTCACTGGCAGCTCAATCTCCCATCTCAGCCACCAGCAGCAGCAGCTGCCATGACCCCACTAGGCCACTAACAGAGTATCCGGTAGGTGAGTAATGCAACCACATTTTTACAAGAAACACTTGCCAGCATCATGCCCCCATTTCACTGTGGTTCCATGGATGCTTCCACTGCCATGCTCTATCATTTGCTTTCTGGTTCATAGCGATGGATCCAGGTTCCATCTCCAGTGATAATATGCTCCAAAATGTTTTCACCTTCATTATGATACCATGCCAAAAGATGAGAGCAGACATCCATACGATTATGCTTGTGCTCTTCTGTCAACTGTTTGGGCACCCATCTTGCACAAACCTTGTGGAAAGCCAAGAATGTCATGAACTATTGAATAGGCTGATCCTTGACTAATGTCTAATGAAGATGCAATTTCTTTTATTGTTAATCTTCTGTCATTGAAAACCATGGCCCTGGCTTCTGCTTGATGGTCATCCTGAGCACTGAGCATCTGTCACACATGTCTGACCTTCCTTGAACATTTGAATACACTCATACACACTTCACCATGGTAACGCATTATTCCCATACTGAGCAGCTCCTTTCACACCTTCTACCTACAAAAAACCATGGATCTCTGTTCTTCCAGAGTACAAATTGAAAGCAGCGCAGCCATGCTCACTACTCATATGATATGTGACAGCTACAAGTAGCCTAAATAAGCCTATAGATCTCAGTTTGGCTCATTATTACAAATATATATTATATATACTATATTATCACTAAAATGAAAAGTGCAGATACTTATTGAAGTACTCTCATATATAAGGATGTCCCTTATGCAAGGGGTAAAAATAAGAAATAATTTCTTTTGGGGCACCCTGTACATTTATGTGGATTGACTATAAACTGAAGTACACAAAATTTGAAAGGAATCAAAGCATGTTAAGGGCAACCAGCCCTTGACACAGGTTCAAGAATAAAGTTTCCTCATAATCCCCTGATATTTCAGATCTGATCCCCTCATATATAAAAATTATATAAAAGGTGTAAAAAAAACTTCACATTTCATAACACAAAACCTAATTTTTATTCTAACTACTATTGAAAAATGTATGCAAAAATCACACGGCAGGCTGAAAAAATTAATACTAGATAACACAATGCACAAGTTTTATATAATGTAAAACAAATAGTGCTTGTTTTTGTTAAATTATTTTATATTAACATTTTAAATTAATTTATAGTTAAATTATTTATAAACTATTTACAAATAATTAAGTCCTAAATATTTCACAAATACTTTATATTCCTTTATATTCTCAAAAAATCCTGATATTTTTGCAGGTGTATGAACCCTGTGAAACATTCAATGAAACGGGAAAAAAAAATATATATATTTACAAATTTACTAGCTATAGAACCTTAGGAAAATAAATTGCTTGAAGCTACTAGTATGCTCCCATATTATAAACTCAAACACCACTTGCACCTAAAGCTTTCATGATGTTGCTCTTTTTAGAATCAGGAAATATTTTCCTATGCTCCTTGAACACCAAAAGAAATTACCATTTTTGGTCCTCATCTGTAGTGTGAAACCAGTTGAATTCTTCCACTAGGAACACACTTCATTCTGTGATATTATTGACAATCTGGAGCTGTTTGCACATTTCTTTCTCCTTCACGAACTCTGTGTTGTTCCCATTGGCCTGGATCCTTGTCCTTGGAGAGGGAGGAGTCCGATTTGAGGCCTATGTTTGTGAAAAACTGGAGGCTGTTGTTTATGATAAGTTCTCCAGTGCTTTGGCCTTTGTCTCCAAGTCCTTCTCTGTTGTTACTTTGTTCTGCCAATCCTCATTCCTGTGGTTGTCAATAGCTTAGACCAGGGCTTCTCAAACTTTTTTCACTTGCGACCCCTTTGGATTAGACAAATTTTTTCACGACCCTTCACTCAATGTCATAAAAGCAATAGGTACTAACACTGTATATTTATGAAAAAAATAATATTTTCAAATGTTTCTGCGACCCCCAATAATATTTACGTGACCCCTAGTTTGAGAAGCGTGGGCTTAGACAATACAGTGCTTGGTTTCCATGGACACTGCCATTGAAGGAGGCGAGAGTGATGAGCTCCTCAGATAAATACCAAGGGTGGTGAATGAACTACTTCAATGTAGCATTCACCACCTGTAGAGCTGAAGAGTCTGGAGGAGGTATAGGTCATTCCTTGGAGTAGACAACCGAGAGGCAGAAACAAACACCGCAATGGGAACACAGTAACATGCCTTGATGTAAATGCAAGTTCTTTGCATCATGCCCTTCTCTCTGACTGATATTAAACTGGTCTTGGAACATGAAGATCTTGATAGTATAGATGGCTTTCACCATCCACCTGGCACAATGCATGGCTCCTGGAGCTATAAACCAACTCCTCAAAGTGGCATCCCTGGGAGATAAATCATCAACAATGCCAAGAGTTCCCTATAGTCCTATCTGGAAAAAAATCTCAAATTATGCAAAACTGGATCCTGGAGTCCACTGTGCCACTTGTGCTGAGGTTTTAAAAGATGTTTAAAATACATTGTCTAGTGAGGAAAAAAGGCAAGACAAGTTGTTTTGGCACTTGCATTCAAATGACTGACTTACACAAGTGTCTGGGAGTTGTGATTGAACCACCCTACTTGCACTGAGTCACATTGATCAGCCTTATCAGTACATGCCAGAAGTTGGTACCTACCAGGCCCTAGTCATCTGTATTCAAATAATATGTTCACTTTTAAGCTGCCCCATATGAAGTAGGTTGCCCCTCCCCAACTCACCTATATCATCATTGTTACAAAGACAAATGTCACACTAACACCATCTACCTAATTTAACCATGCATTAGTGTAAGAAACTTATTGCACTGCTAGAATTTTACATGTTATTTTGCTGTTTATGGTTTTGGGTATTATATTATGGATAATGGCATTCATAGGCATTTAAGCTAAATAAAGTGCAGCATAAGGCTTTGGCTTACAACCCTACTTACTAAATTTAACAGACATTCTAACTTATTTCTTGCAGTGTAGCCCACTGAAAGATAAATAATGTAAGTCATAAGGTAAATTAAGTTTAGAGGTGTAACTTATGACACTAATGAAAATATCATGACTTAACCTAACCAGTCATCAAGGGCGTACAATTGACCAAGCTAACTGGGCATTCAATAATTTCCCTATAGGTTTAATGAAAATATCACAACTTAACCTCACCAACTAGTTGGGCATTCAATTAACCTAGTTAGGTCAACTGCATGCCCTTGATGATTGGATAGGTTAAGTTAAGTTATGATATTTTCATTAGTTTTAACAAAAATATTCTGTCAAAATTGTTACTAAATGGAAAAGATCCAAAACTATTGATCATTCTTACATTTTATTTGCCTTACTTGTAGCCTCATTTTATATACCATCCACTGGGGATACTTGACAGTGGGGGTAACTTGGAACATTTAGTTTTTGAGGCTTCAATAGAATTTTTAAATTAAAAAGGGCTGAATTTGGGGCATTTTTTATTGTTTTACATACTCATATACACAGTATAAAGTATCGGTAATTATTCGTTTTTTGACCCAGTCTCTTTTTATAATGAGAGCAAACTTTTCTCATCAATTTTGAGGTGTTCTGCATGAATCTGCCATCCATTTCCTGTGCAAATGTGTAGTTTTCAAGATATTGTCATCTTGAAAACTACGTATTTGCACAGGAAATGGATGGTAGATTCATGCAAAACACCTCAAAATTGACCAGAAAAGTTTGCATTCATGCTAAATACAACCTAACCTACTGTAACTTAACTTAACCTATCACCTTATTTTGGAGGATATAGTTCTGTAATTGCAGTAAGGAAGTGATGCAGAACTGTAGAATCGTCAGGATGTTCTGCCAGGAACAAGTATCGTGCAAAATATTTCCGGTAATGAGGGCATCTGTTCCCAGCACGTAAAACCCACGATTTCACATCCTTCCACAAGCGTTCAATCATCTTCGAGTCTTGTCTTAAAATACAGGTAGTATTACATTTAGGGCAATCACGGATGTTGGAATTATGCCATGATTGGTAAAAACATCTAAACTTTTATCTTCATCGAGGCCAACAAAGCGGAATTAGGTCTTCAAAATCAAGTTCACAAGATTGACACATCATGGTTCTAGTATGAAAATCACCAAACTAACGAGTACAGAAAGAAGTAGGCAAAATCAAGAAAAAGTAGCCAAAAATAAACAAAGTAACCTATAGTTGAATGAAAATCTCCAAAAAAGGTAGCCAAAATAAACAAATTAACCAAAATTTATATACATACATATTAGAAAATAGAAAATATTTTTTTTATAAAAAAATATATTTTATACAAATTTGCACAAGATAATATATATATATATTTTCTTATTCAGTTTTGATTGGTTATTCAATATATATTGCTGTTATAGCTGGGTGTGACTGGGTCAAAAAACGAATAATAACCAAAGTATCTAACTATAAATACCAAGAAGGTCAATATGTCCCACGTTACCCCCACTGTCCCAAGTACCATATTCTCGGTTGACAGTACTTACCTAAAACTAAAGATCACCCTGTAATTTTGATAAAGCAGGACATTTATCAAAATTACTACCTGTAAGCAATACGACTAAGGAACTTTTGTGCTGTAAAGCAAATACTACTACCATTTTGTGTTCTAAACAAAAAGTAATGGTTTAAAACAATTAGACAGCTATTATAGACAACACAATAATTTACGCCCCTAAACTTTTTTGAGTTTGGTAAATGTTAAGTTTAGAGGCATAAATTAGTCATAAATCTATTTAGTCAGGACTTAGGACTAACTCAGTTTAACCTTGAGGTTAGCCTACTGGAAAAAACTTAGTCTCACCTATAAATTAGGCCCTAGTTATTGATATGGTAATTTTTTACTATCAGTCCAGCCTCTGGAAACTAAAAATAAAGTTTACCATAAGACTCTCTACATTTTTTTTAAACAACTTTTATTAAGTACAATATGAAGGCAAATGCTGATTAAAGCTATAAAATTAATGTTAAGAAATTATTTTTTTGAGCGATAAAATCGCGGATCATGTTTTTGGGAGTGATAAAATGGCTGATCCCACAAAGGTTAGGAAGGTACCACTAACAAATTGGGGGGTTTGACCTGAACTCATAAGATTTTAGTGTCACAATGGCGTTGGTTTGCGATGGTTGTAATTATTCACTGTATTTAACTTCATGCAAATTTTTTGATGATGAAGAGCCAGTAGATATAGTATACTTAGATTTTGCAAAGGCATTTGATACTGTTCCTCATGCAAGATTGTTGGTAAAAGTTAGAGCCCATGGTATAAGAGGTCATACAGCTGATTGGATAGAAGAATGGCTGAGAAATAGAAAACAGAGTTCATCTAAATGGAAATAAGTCTACTTGGAGACCCGTATTGAGCGAAGTCCCACGGGGGTCTGTTCTGGGACCTCTGCTTTTTGTTGTCTATATAAATGATCTAGAGAAGGGCCTATCATGTAAAACCTCAAAATTTGCTGATGATACAAAATTAGGCCATAATGTTAAGTCAGTAGCAGGAGCAATGACAATACAAAAAGACTTAGACAGAGTAACAGCCTGGGCAGATAAGTGGGAGATGAAATTTAATGTTGATAAGTGCAAGGTTATGCATACTGGGCCAAAAAATCCAGAATTTGAATACAATATGAATGGAATTTGGATTAAAAATGATAGAGAGAAAGACTTGGGTGTCTGTGACAAATGAACTTAACCCCTCAAATCACTGTATATGGTAATCAGAAATAAAGCAAATGCTAGACTCAATCTCATGCACACACACATTAAATACAAATCACCCAATATTATAAAGCAACTATACATTTCATATGTGAGACCCCCTCCTTGAATACTGCATTCAATTTAATAGTCCCTATTTGATACAAGATATTGAAAAACTGGAAAAAGCACAGAAACAAGCAACAAGAATGATCCCATGTCTAAGACAATTGACATATAAGGAAAGACTGGCATATCTAAGCACATTCTCATTAAAAAGGTGGTGGTTAAGGGGTGATATGATAGAGGTGTATAAAATGATAAAAGGGTTGGATAAGATAGATTTTTTAGTCTCTTTTCATTAAAGATCACAATAATCAGACTAGAGGTCATAGTATGAAATTATTTAAGCCAAGATGTAGAACAAATTTAAGAAAACATAGTTTTACAAACAGAGTAATTAAGTTTTGGAACAGTCTGACAGAAGAAGTGGTGACTTCAGATACACTTGATTCTTTCAAAAGAAGGTTGGATAGTTTGATGTCTGCAAGGGACATCTGGTGATGGTGTTTAAGCCCATTTTTATTGCATGAATGGTACTAGTTTATTTCATATATATTATGTGCATTTGGGTGATAGATCCCACAGCTCAACACAGGTGTTGTGGGATATAGGGAGGCAGCATCTTGGGTTAGGGGGATACTCTCTGTCCTTACGTGCACCCTATTTAAAGATATTCCTCTGCCAAGCAGTGCCCCCATAGTACTAGAGGTATTGAAAAACTCATGATCTTCACTTGCCCCACAAACACCTTTAAATGGGATACCCAAAATGGGTGCACACACATTTCTACATTACTGTACAGTCTTTACAGCCACATCTACACTTTTCCTCCTAAGTACATATATATTGTAATGTATATATGTAATGTAATTGTGACTTGGTCCGCAATTGATATGGACCATGACTTATTTTTGGTTGGCACGGTAGGTACTGGTATTGATAGGTACCATAATGAAATTGACTGGATTCTTTGGATATGATATATTTGCCTGTCAGTTATAAATAGATATAGTGTGTAACATATTTGTGGATAGTAGCCTATTATGACTGATTCTCTGGATCCAGAGATTCTATCTTTAGTTTTAAATTGATACTTACTTAATTTTGTAAAAATTGGTTATTGCCAATGTACAGACAGTTTTTACATAGTAGAGCCACCTCAATGGGCCGAAGTGGCCCCTAGTGTACCCACTATAAAAATTTCTTATGAAGAGGCTCCATTTAATTTTTATATAGAACACAGTGTATTGCTAAAAGAATTTATTTGCCCTAAGAAAAACAAGGAAGGTATTGTTGGATGGATATCTAGCAAGATACATATTCTGCTTGAAATATCAAGAACCCAAACAAAGGCTACACACTTTTCATATTGCAGCGGCTCAGCTCTACAAACCACATTAAAAAAAATGGTACTTTTGCATTATCCTCCCAACACTAATTTTTTTTTATAATGGAAGGAAAATAAAGTACGTTAGCAAAACACTTGCGGCAGGCTATTTTTAACCTAACCTAAACACTAATTTTTTTTATAATGGAAGGAAAATAAAGTACCATAACCAAAACAACATTATATAAAAAAATTAGTATTGGGAGGATAATACAAAAACCAAAGAAATATATATATATATATATACCTTACAAAGGTTCCGCGCGATGATTTCTCATTTCACAAAGGTCAAGCTTGTCACCCCTCCTCTAATTTTTTTTATAATAGATATATATATATATATATATATATATATATATATATATATATATATATATACAGTATACAGGGTATCCCAGAATTAACTATCTATTTCAATGAAATCGGACAAATTTTTTAAAAACACTTATTTATGTTTATCATGTTTAATATGTGTTAAAAATGTATAAATTTAAGGTAAGGTAAGAGTAGTACCTAAAATTAGGTTAGGTAGGTTAGGTTAGTGTAGTTTTACGGTGTATATATAATATATACAGTATTCGTTTTACTACATATATATAAATGTGTATATATATACCTTTTAGGTCACTCATGTTGACTGTTTCTACAATTTCCATAATTTATATATCAATAGATTCGTTTTTACATCGCGAATGCACCCTAGATAGTCTCTACTGAAGGAATTACCCGCATTTTAGGGTATTTTTTCACACATACCCCAAAACAAACCGTGTCTAACTTAGTTTTGGGCCAGTTCCCTCACTTGAGTATCCAAATTGCATTCCTAGTGTAATAAATCCATTGATCTATAAATTATGGGAATTGAAGAGACAGGAGTGATAGTAAGAAATTACCATTGATGCTTTTTTTTTTAAAAGGATGATGTAATGTTGAACCCAGATTTGGGTAGCAATGGCGGATGATGTTACGCCAGACCATGCGCGGAATCTCGGCGCAAATCGGAAAATTACGCAGGGCTTGTCAGACATAACATGTATTTTTTCCATTCAGACTTATAGTCATCTCTGGGTTACTGAGGCCGGAGCACTTCAACAAACGTACGACTTTCATCACGGCTATCAGAGACAGCGGATCCTGCATTTTGGTAGGGTACCGTACCTATAACTCTGACAAAGGGGCTACAAGCCTAGTCTATCTTAAAACCATAGAACTTACTAATTCTAGATAGGTAATACGAACTTGCAAAATGATAACCTCACAAAGCCCTAACTTACCCTGCTCTTCCCGATTCTTGTAATGCGGTACTGATTTCATGAACGTGAGAATATTCTACACCGCACAAAACTCGGTTTGACATAGCTTAACTGTCAGTCCTCAAAAGGAAAGTCTAGCCCAATAAAATATTTGGTCCTTGATAGTGATACGTAACCTAGTAGCTGTCAGTCTCGTGAAAGTAAGGTTTAGCTTCATGTAACCAAATAATTTAAAATCAAAAAATGCTCCCAAGCTCCATCAGGACCATCACGTTGTACTACAAATGTTTTAAGTATAAACTTACTTTGCGTTACACACAGTTCAAATATGTAACGTAAAGTTGCAACCTCATTTTTTGTTAGATGACAAAATATTTGTACGGATAGTTAACACTAATCATTATCTTAGAAGACAACTGAAAATCCACTTATGTATCGTCGATCTACATTCTCATTATAACATGTAAAATTTTAAACAATTTCATACATTACAACTTTAAACAGAAAATGTTAAGCCAATAACCACTTAATATTTACTTAAAGCGCATAAACTACTTAGATTTTGAATGCAGCTTCGCAGGTTATAACTCAGTAGCTTTGGATGTGAAACTCAAAATTTTGATGATTGTAGTATTTTTGTAAGTTTATGGGCTCGTGCGCTGGCTTTTCCGCGATTTACCCAAACACTCTTTTCTTTTCTTTTTTTACACATGTGATTTAACTAGATATAGGTCGTATTTAATGAGAATTAATGAGACCAAGACAAAGGTAATGAAAATTGCAAGAAGGAAAGGAGCACAAATGAACCTAACAATAGGAAATCGGACCTTAGAAGAAGCTGAGCAGTTTAAATATCTGGGAAGTTTATTAACCAACAATGGAGATTGCAATAAGGAAGCAAGATCTAGAATTGGTATGGGTAAGGTAGCTTTTGAGAGACAGAAAAGACTACTTACAGGTAAACTCAACTTGAAACTGAAGAAAAGGTTAGTAAAAAGCTTGATATGGAGTGTGGTACTGTATGAAGCAGAAACATGGACACTGAAAACAAATGAAAAGAAACTCCTGTGAGGTTTTGAAATGTGGATTTGGAGAAGAATGCTAAACATAAGCTGGAGGGAACACCAAAGTAATGAAGTACTGCAACAGGTGCGGGAGGAAATAAGACTCATTTAGGTGATAAGAGAAAGAGAGGAGAAATGGATCGGACATGTGTTGAGAGGAGAAAGATTGTTGAAGGAGATGATAGAGGGTAGATATGAAGGTAGAAGGCCGAGGGGAAGGAAAAGGAAAGCAATGCTGGATGATTTGAAAGCAGGCAGGAGCTACCATGAGATGAAAAGGATAGCTCAGGATAGAACACTTTGGCGGGACACATGAGTTGGCCCCTGCCTGATAGGCAGAACACGATGGATGGATGGAGGTCATATTTGGTCTACTTATGTATCTAGTCAAGGCCATCGAGAGGGCGGGGAAGCCGAGTTAAATCCCCGGGGCCCGGACCTCTATGGGGCCCGGGAAGAGGAGGGATAAAATCTAAAATATTAATAAAGCAATTGATTAATTAACAGGGAGGAAATATAATTAATGAACATACATTTTATAGAGATTATCATACTGTATGTTTTGAATAGTGACTTGGACATATAATCAGTTTGCTTGTTATGTGCACAAAAAACATTCATAATAAAATACTGAGCAAACAGGGGGCACCATATACCAATCCTTCCCCGGGGCCCGTGACAGCTCTCGCCGGCCCTGTATCTAGTCAAACTACGCCTTTACAAAATTTCATGCACAATTGTTAAATCCAGAAAAAATCAAGTCGGCCAATAAATTTAGAAGAGATAACACAGCCATAAAAATTTTGAGCTTCATATCTGAGGTTAGTGAATTATAATTTGTGACGTTGCATTTAAAATCTAAATTTTGCTTTCACTATTAAATATTGGTAGGCTTTGCTCGTGTGGCGTATCTGCAGTGGCCGTTTTTAATGGAAATATTTAAGTAATGAATAGCTTTATGCGCATTCAAATAAAATGAAAATGTATTCCGTGAAAATATTATCGTATATATAGTTTTACACTACACTTCATGAATATATATATATATATATATATATATATATATATATATATATATATATATATGATGAATAAAACCACGAAGGAAAGGAAACACAGAGTGGTGCTCAAGCGCTTTCGTCTAATGACATCCTGTGTTCCTGAGGATGTCATTAGACGAAAGTACTTGAGCACCACTCTGTGTTTCCTTTCCTTCGTGGTTTTATTCATCATAAATATTTTTCACGTGTTACTTTCGTGAAATAATTTTCATATACCGGGTGTCCGAGAATTATAATTATCTGTACAATTTTTGGCTGCTATTAAAAGTCAACCATGAAGTGTAGAAATTCCAGTGTTGTCCCATTTTACAGAGAATCTCATTAAGTTTTTTCTGATACCACGTTTTGACAAGTTTTTTAGAAATGTACGCGGGTGACAGACATTGATGATTTAAAAGCAAGAATCACAGCTGCTATTGAGCGAATTGATGTGGATATGCTGCAGCGTACATGGCAACATTTGGAGTATCGATTGAATGTTTTGCGAATCACTAATGGTGCACATATCGAATGTTTGTAACAACGTTACTTTAATAAAAGAAACTTTTGAAAATACAGATTGTAAATAATCTTGTTTAAGAATTTTACGTGTGTTATCAAGAATTTTATTAAAAGATGAAATTGTACAGATAATGTTCGGACATACTGGAATTTCTAAAAAACTTGTCAAAACTTGGTATCAGAAAAAACTTAATGAGATTTTCTGTAAAATGGGACAACACTGGAATTTCTACACTTCATGGTTGACTTTTAATAACAGCCAAAAATTGTACAGATAATTCTCGGACACCCTGTATATATATATATATATATATATAATATATATGTATATATAATATATATATATTGTGTATTTTGTGGTGTTATAATATTCATATACTACAACAACCCGCAAGATCCGGTTTTTCTTATGTAGAATTTAAATCTGAATCTATTTTCTTCTATGGTATTTCTTGTGCAAATTGATATTAACGGAGATATAAGCAATTTTTGGAGCGATTAAAATCGATTGAAATAGTATGGTGGTAATTATCAAAGGTGGGCAGGACCGAGTTCCAAAAGGACCGAACTCCAGGAACTCGGTGCTTTTTAAGGACCGTGAGCGGGAAAGTCGGTCCTTTTCTCAGTGAGGACCGAAATGAGGAGCGACGGTCCATTTTTAAGCAATTCCGGACGGTCTTTTTTAGTGATTTTAGTGTGTTTAGTGATTATTTGAAGTTCTAAAGAAGATAGATCGTTTCCTCCAGAAGACTCAGAAAGAGACTGAGACTGAACTGAAACTTGTTTCAACACCTGAAGGACTTGTTCATCAAGTTTAACACGCCTATCCCATCCAGTGCCGCCGTGGAGAGGCTCTTCTCTTTGGGGAAGGACGTCCTCAAGCCGAAAAGGTCAGGGCTCAGTGACAGCCATTTTGAAATGCTAGTCTTCTTGAAGGGAAACTCAAGCATTTAACTTAATAACTTTTTTTCATCATTTATGTATTGTATTAATTATAATTTACGTTAATAAAATTAAAGATTTCCGGTGTCTTTAATTTCATTTTTCATTTTAATCAAATTTTTCACTTATATTATATATAAGGACCGAGGACCGAGTCGTTCCTAGGTCCTATCTTTATGAGGCCCGGGTGCCCACCTTTGGTAATTATTCGTTTTTACACCTGCTGGTCGATTTTAATATGAGAATAGGTTTTTCTAGTGTATTTTGGTGTGTTTTATTCAAATCTGACCTCCATTTCTTGTGCAAATGAATTATTGAATGCCCGGTTAGGTCAACTGTACGCCTTTCATTGGTTAGGTTGTCGTGATATTTTCGTTAGTTGTTGTTAGTTAGCCGATCAGCCCACCCTGATCGAGCAAACCAGAGGAGTGAACCAGAGGTTCAGCGCACCAGTGATGTTGTATTGTGTTCTATGTTGTGCTAGAGCGGTACAGTCTGTCATAATGTGTTCAATTGTTTGTGGTGTGTCCTGGCACAGGTGGCAGCTGTCGTCTGTGGAGTTGTCTAGTCTGTGTTTATACAGTATGTCTGTAAGTTGGGGTGATGTCCACATCGGAATCGTATTATCTTAACTCGATCCGATCTGCTCAGGCTAGTCTCTGACCTGTCAATGGGTGGCGGCTTCGCGCCTAGGACCGCATTCGGACCGAGTCGTGTCAGTGCTTTGTGGGTTAGGTGTGTGTGTATGTGTTTTCTGTCGAATCAGGCGAGTTTGTCTAAAACAATTCGTCTAAAATACAATTTGTCTAAATCAATTTGTCTAAAACAATTTGTCTAAAATAGTTTGTCTAAACTCAATTTGTCTAATAACAATTTGTCTAAAGTACAATTTGTCTAAAAATAATTTGTCTAAAATACAATTTGTCTAAACAAACAATTTAATATAATATGGCATACAAATTGTTGCCTGATGTACAATGCTATTTATTACTTGCCACGCCCCATCTTAAAAGGTTACCTCTTGTGCGGAATAGTACATCGAAATCAGTTATCCCGGAACCCATAACCCGGTTAGGTTAGGTTAGGTTAGGTATATTATGAAATAAAATCAACCCATTTTCAATCTTTTCATCCTCACTCCAAATTTATCAAGCAGACAAATGCATTTCTAGTTATCTTCAGTTATTAGTCAAATTGTATTTTAGACAAATTATTTTTAGACAAACTATTTTAGACAAACTATTTCGATGTACTATTCCGCACAAGAGTTAACCTTTTAAGATGGGGCGTGGCAAGTAATAAATAGCATTGTACATCAGGCAACAATTTGTATGCCATATTATATTAAATTGTTTGTTTAGACAAATTGTATTTTAGACAAATTATTTTTAGACAAATTGTATTTTAGACAAATTGTTATTAGACAAATTGATTTTAGACAAACTATTTTAGACAAATTGTTTTAGACAAATTGATTTAGACAAATTGTATTTTAGACGAATTGTTTTAGACAAATTCTCCTAGACGCGTTTTCTGTACTGTGTGATGTCTGTTGGGCGTGGTATGGAATGGCGTATTTGGTTATAATGTCTCTCTGGTGTTACCTTAATGGTGCGAGGTGTTGGTGCATGATTGTACATATAGTAGCAAGGGTGTTGTGGGTTAGTTGTCGCTGCTGCCATGAATTGTGTTCCCCTCATGCCTAAATGTTCCCTAACTTTCAGTATTTTTGTTTGTGTGTGCAGGTGTTCTATTGGTGTTGTTTGAGTACATCCTGTAATGATACGAAGTGCGATGTTTTATATTGTCTGTGAGGTGTTTATGTGTCTGTTTGAGATAATGGGTGCCCAACATGGGCTAGCATAGTCCATAACTGAGCGAATATATTGCTTATATATGAGTGATGTTGTCTCCTGCTGGTGTCCAAAGTTTGTGCCTGTTAGTACCCTAAGCGTGTTAAGTCTTGACGTACATTTGTTTTTAATGTCCCGAATGCGGTTTGCAAAAGATAATGATGTGTTGTATGTGACCCCAAGTATTTTGGTCCTGTGAGTGTGTGGAATGTTGGTGGTGTTTAGTGTAATCTGTGGAGTTATCTGGTGTTCTTTTGTGTTGTTTGTTAGCAAGGTGATGGTTGATTTTGTGGGCGCTACTTTGAGTCTATTGTGTGTGAGCCAGTCTTGTATATTGTTTATGTATGTTTGTAGGTTATTTATAGTAGTGTCGATGTTGTTGTGGGTGGATGTTATGGTGATGTCATCTGCATATGATGATAAGGTAAGCTTGTTATCTATGGGTGTTGGACTGTCATGCATGTATAAGTTGAACAGTGTTGGTGAGAGAACGGAGTCTTGAGGGACCCCGTTCGGAAAAAGCTTGTTTTTGGATGGGCCATTGAGGTGGGCCATTTCTCTAGTGTAATTTGGGTTGTATTTCCTAATGTTGCCTTTGGGTATGTATTTGTTTGCATTATTGATGATCTGATTAAATGTCTTGAGTGTTGTATTGATGTTTATGATGGGTGTGTTGTTTCATGTGGCGAATTGTTCCTCAGTCTGTATTTTGAACTGTTCCCAATCAGCTTTCTTGTAATTTCTGTAAGTGTGCCTAAGGCTGTTGGGGCAGAGTGTAGAACGTGTTGTAATGATGATGGGCAGGTGGTCTGATGACAGTTGTTTTTCTGTTCTCCATTGTGTATGTGTTGCTAGTGAGGGGGAACAGAACGTTATGTCTGAGGAGGAGTTTGAGTATCCTGCTTGATGTGGTATGTGTGTATGTTCTTCTGTATTGTTAAGAATGAAGAGGCTGTTTAGTTGTGTGGCTATGTTGGCGCCTCTGGTGTTGCTTTGGTTGTGCAGGTACCAACTAGTGTCTTTAGCGTTAAAGTCTCCTCCTAAGATGACATTAATGAGAGAGGTCAGATTGTGTAACCGTGGATTGTAATTGGCTGGCACTTGAGGTGAACTATCTGGTGGGATGTAAATGTTGATAAGTGTGGTGTTGTGTTTTGCGCGTGTTTTAATGTTAACTACCTGTATTTCTATCGTGTTATCTGCATGGATTGTGTTTGTAATGTCTTGGGTGGCATCAGTGTAGCTAATGCTTTTACGTATGTAAGTGATGAGTCCACCCCGTGACCCCCAGTACGATCTTGACGGATCGCCGTGAAGTCAGGGATAGTGGGTGTTTAGTGTGTGCGTTTTAGTGTTGTTTCTTGTATAAGTGCTATGTGAATGTTTTGTTTGTGTACGAATTCCCTAAGCTGCATGATTTTGTTTGTGAGGCCACTTTCGTTAGTTGGGTTAAGTCGTGATATTTTCATTAGTTGGGTTAAGTCGTGATATTTTCGTTAAAACTAACGAAAATATCACGACAACCTAACCAATCATCAAGGGCGTACAGTTGACCTAACCGGGCATTCAAGTAACCTAACCGGGCATTCAATAATTCATTTGCACAAGAAAGCATTCTATGCTATGCTAAAGCATTCGATAAGTGTGATCATGACATAATAGCACATAAAATGAAATACATGGAAATAACAAAGTGGGCAAATGGATCTACAACTTTCTTAGGAAACAGCAGCAAGCCGTAAAAATCAAAGGTGTATCATCATCAGAATTGGGAGTACGCAGCTCAGTTCCACAAGGAACAGTATTAGCCCCCACTCCTATTCATTATCATGCTGACAGACATAGACAATGAAGTAGACGACAGCAGTATAGTAACATCCTTTGCTGACGATGCAAAGATCAGCAGAAAATTCGACAATGCAGAAGAGGTGGAAGCCCTACACCAAGAAATTTCAGCTCTTGAGATATGGAAGAAATGAAGAATTTAAATAGACAGCATACTATGCTCCAGATAGACAGGAAATTCAGAGAAACACGAAAGCAAAAGATTTAGGGGTAATAATGGCCGATGATGAAAAATTTTAAATACAGAATCAGATAGCGATAAACAAAGCAAAAAGAATTACGGGACAGCTACTTAGAACCTTCAGAAGAAGGGACGAGAAGGTAATGATTCCATTGCTGAAAACACTAATCATACCAAAACTTGAATATTGCTCAGTATTGACGTCCCCATCCAAAAAATAAGAAATTAGTAAACTGGAAAAAGTCCAGAGGAATTTCACAGCCAAGATTGATGGTTGCAAAGAACTCAACGACCTCTTCAATACTGAAGGAAAATAGCTTGGTTGTCAGAGCCAAGACTTTTTAATCAGCTCCCAAAAGACCTCAAGAACTTCGCATGGGTCAAAGTTGAAATCTTCAAAACAAGACTAGATGCTTGGCTGAGGACGGTACCAGATGAGCCGGGCGTGCTTGGCTATGTACGATGGAGATCGCAAGAACGCAACTCGTTTCTCATCAGGCCAGGCCTAGAGGTGGGGTCACCAGCTTCATCTTCGTGTGAAGAGACCGACGCACGGAACTTTTACCAGATTTATCGGGTGTGTATATATATATATATATATACAGTGGTGGGCACCGTTAACCAAAAAGTTAACTTCGATAACGATAATCCGTTAACGATAATTATTTCTTTACTAACATTTAAAAAAATCAAGGAAAAAAGCTTTAAAACCCATAGAAAATGTTTATTTATGCAAAATCCAACAATAAATAGGTATTTAACTGTATTTTTATCAAGTTTTGCAACTTTTTTGCTTAATAACTTTTTTTTTATTTTTAATAAAAAATGTATTGATTACATGTTTTGAAACCCTTGTAACGACTAACCATTAACTAAATTTTAATTTACCAGAGAATTATTATGGCGGGAACTGAAAGGTAAAATTAAATTTTAGGCACATTATTAAAGACTATGACACAATGTGCTGGTTGCCCTTCAGAAAGACCAACTTCTCAAAGTTAGGCCCAACTGCCAGTCTTGACCTCTTGGGCCTCCCCAACCTCCCCTTGCGAGATCTGGAAGCAGACTGAAGTTATGGCGGTTTGAATTCATTCGCGGAGCGGTGATCTTCCGTGAATGACTCCTCGCAGTTAACGTGTTAACGGACTTTAACAGACTAAATATCGAGTTATCGGAAGTTAACTGGTCCGATAACGATAAATGGAAATTAACTTCCGTTAATAGTCCGTTAAAAAAAGTTAACTTCGTTAATTAACTGTTATCGGATTAACGCTTTAGTGCCCAACACTGTGTATATATATATATATATATATATATATGTTAAACACAGACCGTGCATGGAACAAGGAACTCTTCTGGGAAAATTAAATCCACTATAGTCCAAATAAGTAATGGTAAATGACAAATACCATAGTTTTTCTTTTTCATGATGCTAGCCCGACGTGGGCAACGGGTCTCTCGCAAAGAGATCCCATAAATATAGCTTCCCTCACTAGCTATCTGCAAAGCAGACAGGATCAAGCTTTGGGACATGGACCTAGGGTTTAAAGCAAGCCTAGTCCCTACATTCAGAACCTCTATATAAGTAAAAGACTCGTTGCATTCATGTCGGATTGAATAAACAAAGAAAAAGGGGTAACTATTGTATTTTTAGCCAAAAAAAAACCAAAACTTAAACCTCAACCGGGACATTGAGCGTCCACTTTTCAAGGCACGTAACACGTCCGTTTAATATACACAAACTCAGAATGGTCCCCTGAGAAATTTATATGTTAAACACAGACCGTGCATGGAACAAGGAACTCTTCTGGGAAAATTAAATCCACTATAGTCCGAATAAGTAATGGTAAATGACAAATACCATAGTTTTTCTTTTTCATGATGCTAGCCCGACGTGGGCAACGGGTCTCTCGCAAAGAGATCCCATAAATATAGCTTCCCTCACCAGCTATCTGCAAAGCAGACAGGATCCAGCTTTGGGACATGGACCTAGGGTTTAAAGCAAGCCTAGTCCCAATAAACAAAGAAAAAGGGGTAGTTACCCCTTTTTCTTTGTTTATTCAATCCGACGTGAATGCAACGAGTCTTTTACTTATATAGAGGTTCTGAATGTAGGGACTAGGCTTGCTTTAAACCCTAGGTCCATGTCCCAAAGCTGGATCCTGTCTGCTTTGCAGATAGCTGGTGAGGGAAGCTATATTTATGGGATCTCTTTGCGAGAGACCCGTTGCCCACGTCGGGCTAGCATCATGAAAAAGAAAAACTATGGTATTTGTCATTTACCATACTTATTCGGACTATAGTGGATTTAATTTTCCCAGAAGAGTTCCTTGTTCCATGCACGGTCTGTGTTTAACATATAAATTTCTCAGGGGACCATTCTGAGTTTGTGTATATATATATATATATATATATATATATATATATAACGCATATAAAATTGTGTACAATTTGTAATTGTTTTGTTAGACAATTTTATTAGTTTAAAATATATGAAGTTATGGAATAGGAATTACACACATTATTTCTTTTAAAAATAAACTTGAAAACCTTATCTTTTTTCAGAGTTTCCATCACTTGCCGGTTGCCATAGAAACAAACTCGTAAACACTTTGAACAGTGTGTGAATATCCTTTAATAATCTTTTTAGTCATCGAGGGAAAAAAGCTGAATTTGTTGATGAAATTTCAGTAAGATGTTGACCATTGAAAATAAACCTGTTTCGAAGGTATGGGTTTGGAGCAGTTTCAGACGGGAACTCATAAAACAAAGGTGGCGTGTTACTGTTTTCAACAATAATTTTCTCTTTTCTCAAAACATTAACGATTTTATTACACAAATTTCGTGACGGTATTAACGTCATTTACAAGTTTTTATTATTATTTGTAGTTTCTGACGAATTTGGTGTCGGGGGGGGTGCACAGTTTTGGAGTATTTTTATTAAGAACCTCGACAGTGAGGTTTTGTCAGTCAAGATTGGCTAGAATTAACGAATTTCAAATTATGGAATGTCGTATAATTTGAATTAATTAGCAAGTTAAATATAATTTAAGGTGCTTACTTTACGATAATTTTAGGTAAATGTTTTGTATCTAAAGTATGTAATTACTCAAATTTTATGTAAATGTAAATAACCACACACACATTATATATACAGTATATATATATATATATACATACACACAGTATATTAGGGCGGAGTGAAAATAATAATTTTCAATGGCACACTGATATTTTATTGTAGTTTTTGCTGAGAAAAACGAATATGATGATACAAATTGTGCCAGGTTTCTCTAACCGCCCCATTTTTGCATGAATACAATTTAACAAACGCAGAAAATAGAGTTCTCAACTTGCATACATCCGTCAACATTACATATGAATAACCCTTATTAATTAATGTTATTATGAAACCACAATTATAAATTTTTATAACTTTAATATATTATTTTGCGTCATTCCCAGATTTAAGTATTCCCGCCAAGGTCGTACTGTATACTTGTACGCATCGTGTCTTCTGACTCCCCAGGCACCACAGTTCGCCAAACAGCCAGCTGCAGTAGTTGTCTCCCAGCTAAAGAATCCAGAGGTAATAAGCTAGTGAGCATGCTATGAGAAATGAGATAAAAAATATTATGTTGCACGTGTTACAATGTACATTTGATTGACGTGAGTAAACTGAGTAAATAATTGTTGTTTTTCCTTAAACAATTAAAATTCACTGAAATTTATTTGAGTTTTTGTTCTTATTTTTCAATTAATAATTCACCTATAGAAAGGCAGAGATGGAGTCAGCATCCCACACACCAGTGTCTCCACAACTGAAACAACATCCTTTTTGACATCATGCTAGTAACATCCCCTCTTGCAGCAACTCTCCACCAAGTTTTCCATGCAGCAGTATCTACGCTTTCAAGTTCCCCATGCTATTCAGCAAGGAAAAAATGTGTGAGCACAAGGCATTCTAAGCCCATTGTATGTTTGGAACTCCTGAGAAGTTGCCTCATAAATTTTAGGCTGACCATATTTCCTTGAGACAAAAACGGGACATTGGGATGGCAAAAAAGGGACGGGGGTTATGTAATATTCTGTATTCATGAAAAAGTAAGTACATAAACCGGGACAAAATTGACATTTTTATTAAAACGACGGGACGGCCAGGAAATATAAAACAAACGGTACTGTCCCGTTCAAAACGGTACGTATGGTCAGCCTACTCATAATCTTTTGCCAACTAACTTACGAGTGGCTCGGTACTTTCTCTATCTCAAAGGAAGGAAAAATGCAGCTAACAAGCCAATCATCAGACAAATAACTCAGGAGCTACTAAAACTTTGGCAGCAAGCATCAATTCCCACAATTCAGGAAAAAGCTGTGTTTCAAAAGGTAGCAAGATTCATAGGAAGAGGAGCAACGTTGAGTAGATGAAAAACATCAGTAAAACTAAAAAATGAATATATGAATCGTCTCAGTAATTTGTTTGATATATGTGCCTGTAAATGTAATTTAAAATCTCATACAGACATAGGATGCAGTGATGACTGTGAAGAAATTCACGTAGATTGCATATGTCGGAGAGATAAAAAAGTACCAAAAGAGGAATTACACTTTCTACTTGATCAGAGGAGTGATCGTAAAATATACATAGGTAGTGTAGATGCGCATGCCACACAAATTTTGCAGAAGAGATACAAGAGGAAGCTCTCAGAACAAGTAAGTAAAGAAAAGAAAACCATCAATCGTTCCAGTGAAGTTCAACCTTTGAGCTCAATAGAAAATTCTTCAGATGAAGACAGTGACAATGGGATAATGGAAACTGAAGACTATGGTTTTGAAAATACTGGAACCCAAATGAGAATGTCTTTACGGCATGTTGCAATGTAGGCAAGATATATTTCGTGTATCAGATCGTGCTACTGCTGCTATTGCAACTGCAACTTTGATAGACGTTGGTATGATCACCAAAGAAGATGAACAACTCGTAATAGACAGAAGTAAAGTGCGGAGAGGAAGAGAAAGACTTCGAAAAACACTGAAAAGTGATAAAGTGAATCTACTACTTCTATATACTTCGATGGTCGAAAGGATCAGACTTTAAGTAAAGTGAAAGTCAATGGTAGGTGGTACAGTGAAAAGAAGAGTTGAGGAACATTATGTAATGATTGCTGAACCATGTGGAGAGTATAAAAAAATTATTACCCATCAGACACCAGCATCGAATAAGGCTGCAGACATAACAAATTCAGTATTGTCAGTTATTAAAGAGAGACATCTACAAAATGATATAGCTGTGATAGCACAAATACCAACACTGGTGGAGGTGTGATTCATGTTATGGAAAAAGCACTTGGTAGGCCACTTTAATGGTTCATTTGTATGCTTCATTTTTTTGAAACATTGGATAGTACAACATCTGGGGTAAGTACCTTTATTGGTCCTATTGGTAAAGCCATTCAGTTTTATGAAAACAATCCAGTAGTACAATTCAAACCTATAACTAGTGGTAAAGAACTATTATATTTGCCACAACACATTGCTGATGATCTTAGTGGGGATCAGCAGTACTTATACCGCATTATTTCAGCAATCAGAAATGGTACAGTTGGTGAATACCTTGCTCGTGTAAAGTCAGAGCCTCTTAGTCATGCTAGATGGTTAATTTTTGCTAATAGCGTCTGTAGGCTTTATGTTTCAACAGGTTGTTTTGTGCAGTTACCATTTGTGTACTCATTTGCTGCGTGTTTCTATACTCTATAATTATGCATTTAATAAAACAAATTTAAAAAATGGTTATTTTTCTTTCCTCGTTTCTTTATGTTCCTCTCAACAAAACACTAAATTTGAGAATATCATTAATCCAGAAAAGAAAAAGTAAATAGGATTCATCAAATAAACCGAACATTATTTGCAGAAGATATATTTTTAAGTTTTGTGTGGATTATATCTATCTGTTTCCTCCACAACATAGCCAAGAATCAGTTACAAACCACCATAAACCCAGTTACGACACCCATTTCATATTTTTGGCAAAAATGGGGCAGTTCAAGATACTCTAGAATATTATTTCAGTTTTCTTTGTGTTTCCTAGCTAAAACCACAATATAATTTCAGTGTGCCTAAAGGGAAGGAAAATTTTTGTTTGGTTTCACTCCGCCGTAAAATATATATATATATATATATATATATATACACACCTTGGTTAACCTTGGTTTTGCGTCTGTCTGAATTGTTTATTCTGGCGAAGGTCAAGCTTGTTCCTCCAACTTAGACCTACAGCTTAATGTATAATCGAACCACGAACCACCATGAGTGGACAGAAATTACCTCGCCCGGACTCGATCTCATGACCTCCCGATCAACAGCCCAGCGTCTTAACCACTAGGATACCCAGGGTACCCATTTAACTACCAACCAATTTTATTGTATGGAAGAATGAACGGGTGGGTTTGCTGCACGCCGACTGCCGTCACTGGGTATCGAACCCAGCGCGGGTGGGTTCGTAGTCAGCGATGCTAACCATTACACCATCGAGACCCATATATATATATATATTATTATTCATTGATTCATTCTTATTTTGAGTGGAAGTATGAAGAGTTAAACATATTTTCACATAGAGCACCATTCCGCCCACACGTCCATTTCAGGGTACTAGCAGCTTGCAGCAGCATTGCCAAGCAAATAGGGGGTCAAAGTACTGACGAGGCTTTCGTACGTAGTTTATACGTACATGGTATATATATATATATATATATATATATATATATATATATATATACACAACAGCGTAGCCAGAAATTTCTAATAGGGAGGGGGTTACACATGAAATATTATTCAACAAATTTTCAGATTCCTGTCATTTTGCAATGTACTGTGTATTTATTAAAATCATGCAAAACCAATGATGATATGTACATATGTACATAAGTTATGTGAGATAAGACCGAAAACATTTTGCTCAAACATTTAGTTTGCTTTAGTTCAAGAAATCAGGCATGGGCGGATTAGACAGTTTATACATGCAAAAAGGTGCCAAATTCAAATGATACATTACAAAATTTAAGGCAAAATGATACTGAAATTATGAGGAAAATTAATCATTTTCCATCATTTTCTAAAAGTATTTTTTGATTAATTAATGATTAAATTCGAAACAATGATTAACTGATTGATCAGAACCATGCCCTAGTACATATACGTTACATCTCAGATGCAGTACAGGAATCTAAATTTGTAAACATCTAAACATAAATATATACATTTAAATAGCGAACAATTTGTGAACATCCAAACAGTATATCTTATGGAGCACAATTGAGGCCCTCCGGACCACAAGCTGCCAACGCCAAAATTTAAAAAATGGAGAAAAATGCAGTTAAAGTTTGTTAAATGTCATTACTGTTGAACCAATAACGATATTTGATTGATTTCGACCATACGTACAGGCCACAATATGTTCCCTGACTCATCCACGGGATGGAGGAAGGGTGGGGAAATATACAGGGTGTCCCATAAGTCCGGCATCATAGGAGAAATTCATATTTTTTTATTTCTACAAGCCATAATTCATATTTTTCTCTTTCTACAGGCCATAATGTCTGTGAGCAAGGAAGAACGAATCCACATAATTCTACTCATAGGAAATCGGAGTCAAAGAGAGGCCGCTGCTGAATTTAACAGACTGCATCCAGACCGCGAGCCAATAACACAGAGTTGTGTTAGCAGACTTGTTGCAAAGTTTAAGGAAACAGGATCCATAGGAGATAAACCACGCAGTGGACCTTCAAGGAGGTCCACTGACGATGCTACAGCGACTGCTATCCTGGCTCATTTTAACAGAAGTCCCAATAAGTCTCTTCGGCGATTGTCCGCCGAGACAGGAGTGTCGAAAAGTAGCATCCATCGCATTCTTCAAGCTCACAAATGGCATCCATATAAACTTCAGATCCTACAGAAATTAAGCGATGATGATCCCGACCGGCGGATGGAATTTTGTGAATGGGCTACGGAACAATATGCTCGGGATGCCAATTTACTGTCCACCATTCTGTTCAGTGACGAGGCTGTTTTTTATGGAAATGGTGAGGTACATCGACAGAACACCCGCTACTGGTCTCAAGACAACCCTCACTGGTATACTTCTTCTGTTCTGTAAATAAAAGCTTTTGTTTTGCCTTTTTTTATTATTTTTCCTATGATGCCAGACTTATGGGACACCCTGTAGTGGTATAAATAATTTAATTCTGACCCCACTGGCACTTGGCAGGTTGTGGTCCGGAGCGCCTCAATTACTCCAAGCAGAAATTGAGCCGACGTGGTTTTTTTTGCGAAGCGAGATAGTAGGCTATAGCCGCTATATCTTTTGTGTCTGATATGAATATCTAGGTGGATGTTGAGTGATGTTTAGCCTTTAAAAGGGCTAGCACAATGTTTCCAACGTTAACTAAGTAGTTTCTGTTATACTCTGTTATACGCGGTATGCAAACTAGCGTCTTCAGAGTTCACCCAGTAAATATCAAACGCAAAACACGTGCATACAAACTATGTATCACCTATGAGTTTATATTGCTTCGTCTAATTTCCAATTAAGTATCATAATTCAAAAACCCAAGGACCCCAGGGACTCCTAGGGTCCTTGGGGGTGGTTCTAAGCTTTGCGTGACTATATATACACATATATACCTATTATATTGTGCCTCGGTGGTGTAGTGGTTAGCGTCGCTGACTACGAATCCATCGGCCTCGGGTTCGAGACCCGACGGCAGCCGGCGCGCAGCAAAACACAGCTGTTCATCCTTCCACACAATAAAGAAAGTGGTTGGTAGATAAATGGGTACCCTAGGTGGCCTAGTGGTTAAGACGCTGTGCTGCTGATGGGGCGTGGTTCGGATTCCACGTTAAATTGTAGGCCTAAGGTGGAGTGAAAAGCTTGACCTTCGTCAGAATGAACAATTCGGGCGGAAGCTAACCAAAGGTTTTATATATATATATATATATGGCAGACTATAGGCCATATGACAAATATTATTAATACAATGACAGTTCACATACAAAGGATAGAAATATATACAGTTGATTAGAAATAATACAATAATGTCAAAGTTAAGTGGAGCTACAGACATACGTTTTCGTACCAAGAATTCCATAACTTAGAAACGGCAGGACTCATGGATAGCTTGGATAATTCACTGGTATGCATATGAATTTTGTCTGCTGTGAGGGTTTTTTTCAACTCATATTATATAATTCGACCATGCTGAATTCGAAAATGACATTGGTTTTCCTCAATCAGGTCAGGTTTTTTCTCTATTGGCCATTTATTATAAGTCCAATTTTATCCCCAAATTTATTGATTTTTTTTAGCTTAAACACTGTAGATACGAGTAATATTATAAGAACACTCGTGAAAAATGAAAACATTGTGTGAATAAATACTTTTATTCATACAATGAATATGGAAAAAAGTTTATTGAGGAAGGAATGGAGGTTTTTGGCTTTCCGTCTGTGTTTTTCTTCGGGCACGTCTCGCTTCAAACATCAGCAATAGTCCGCCAGCATATTGATATCCCAGTTTCCCTGGTACCTCTCTTCCATTATTTTGATATCTTGGTGAAATCGTTCACCCTGTTCCTCACTATAATCCCCGCAATTTTCAGGAAAATAGTCCAAGTGGGACCACAAAAAGTGCATTTTTATGGACATGCGCGACCCATGAGCTTTGAAAGCTTCCATCAAGTTTTCGACAACGGACTCGTATTCTGGACTTCTACGCTTGCCAAGAAAATCAGTGACAACTGATTTGAATGCCTGCCAGGCATTCTTCTCAGTTGGAGTCATTGCGTTTTCGAACTGAGTATCCTTGATCAAAGTTCGAATTTGAGGACCATCAAAAACCCCAGCATTTAGTTTAGCATCAGATATATGAGAAAATTTACTCTCGAGATATCGGAATGCTGAACCCTCCTTATTCATTGATTTGATGAAATTTTTCATCAAGCCCAGCTTAATATGAAGTGGTGGGAGCAAAATTTTTGTTGGTGGTACAAGGGCCACTGAAACGACATTATGCGACCCAGGTTCAAAATTCTCTCTGGATGCCCATTCACGCTGTGCATAGTGTTTCTCATCCACTCGGCTATCCCATTTGCAGAGGAAACATGGGTATTTCGTGTATCCCCCTTGCATTCCCAATACAAATGCCACAATCTGAAAAAAATGAAAATATTTATATTATTTAGAGAATTTGTTCTATCAGATAAAAAAATCTATGCATTGGACTGTATCACTTCTGTGGGGAAGTTAAGTGTTCTTATACGCTCTCAAATAACCTTTGGAAAAACAACATAGTCAATAGCAATAGTTTACTTATGATATTAGTATTACCTTCAAATCTCCACAGATCTTCCAGTTATGTTGGTCGTATACGAGAGCATCCAGTAAAATTTTCATGTTATCGTAGCTCTCAGTAAGTTGTACGGAATGTGCTACAGGGACTGATGCAACCCTATTCCCAATGTTGAGAAGTACTGCTTTCAAACTTCGTTTAGACGAGTCTATAAATAGCCTCCATTCTGATGCGTTATATGGCAGGCCCAAGGATTCGATTAGCCCCTCAACATTGCAGCAGTACACTAAGGAAGAGGTATTTTCGTGCACTGCAAAAAACTTGCGGAATTCTTCCTCTCGTTTCCTATACCAGGAGAATGTTGTTCCCGGAGCCAGCAAGTTGTCCTCTCGAAGTCGCGAGCCCAAGATCTCGGCGGCTAATTTGGAAAGTCCTAAATCCCTGGTAAGATCATTAAGTTTGGCCTGGTTGAGAGGCCTCGGCTCATTTGAAGCGGTATTTTGAGGTATATACGACTGGGACTGGTCATTGGCATTGGTCATTGATTCATCATCAGAATCATCGAAGTCCAGGGTTTGAGGTGGGTCGGGTATTGGAATTCCAGGACCATGGGGTACAGGTCTCATAGCAGAAGGAATGTCAGGGTATACAACAATGTGTTTATTCTTCTTGTTAACTCCTGAAAATAGAAACACAGAAACATGGATATAAAACTTGCATATGAAATAGAAGAAGCATTCAGACAGTGGCGGCTCGTGAGGGAAGGCTGTGGTCTGTATGATAGAAAATATACAGACTCCATCGACCTATTTCATTTCTTTTTCATTCATATTGTCCCTTCGGGGACAATATGAATGAAAAAGAAAGAAAATATACAATCATTGTATATGTAAATGTAACTTGTATAACAATATGTATGTGTAAATGTATTTTCTATAACAATATGTATATGTAAATGTATGATTACCATTATGGTGAATATTATGCTATATATGGTGAATATTACATTATGGTGAATATTATGTCAAGTTTCATACGAGGATTTCAAAATATTTAAGAAAAATAAATTTATAAGCCCACCTTGGAGGTTTGTCATGCAGAAATAGCAATCTGTCACGTGATCCTTTCCTTCTCTCCAAATCATGGGAATTCCAAAAGGCAAAGATTTCGCTCTGCCTTTGCTCCATCTTCTCAAATTTTCAATGCACGTCTTGCAGCACATATGAGGGGCGAAATTTTTTTCCTGGTCCCCTAGCTTAATTCCAAAGTATGCTCTATACAGGGTGTCCCAGAATTAACTATCTATTTCAATGAAATCGGACAAATTTAATAAAAACTGACATAATTTTGTGTTTATTACTAAATTATGATACAAAAACAAATAGATTTATAAATCATAAGTCAAAACTTTATTGAGAAGTTTCAACATGTGCACCGTCTGTATCTCTGCAAATTTCAAATCTATCCTCAGCGCTGCGAAACACATTTTGAAGCATTTCAGGTGTTATCTCCCGCACTGCCAACTGGATGCGTTCTTTAAGTTCAGCTAAACTATTGATCTTTTGGCGATAAACCTTTGTTTTTATGAAACCCCATGCAAAGAAATCCAGGGGTGTCAAATCCGGAGAACGCGGAGGCCAAGGTCGAGGTCCTCCACGTCCAATCCACCGATTCGGAAGGCGTCTGTTGAGGTATTCTCGAACAATTAGAGCATAATGACATGGTGCTCCATCTTGTTGAAACACAACATTATCAAGAATGCCATCATCAAGAAGCTGTGGTTCGAGAAACTGCTGAAGCATATCAAGGTAGACGGTACCTGTTACAGTTGCTTCCGCAAAGAAGAATGGGCCATAAATTTTGGATTTGGTCATTCCAAGCCACACGTTAACTTTTGGAGAGTCTCTTTGCCATTCTATGACTTCAGACGGTCTTTCATTGGATCAGATACGACAGTTGTGTCGATTGACTTTACCACACGTGTGGAAAGTCGCCTCATCACTGAATAAGATGTTATCCAATAAACTTTCATTTTCGATTTGATCCACAATTTCTGCACACCTTGCTGCTCGATTTGGATAATCCTCTTCATTTAGGGCATGCAGTACTTGAATGTGATAAGCCTTTTTCATCAGTGTCGAACGCAAGATTCTATGAAATGTTGTCTTGGATATGTTGAGTCTTCGACCGGCCTCCTTAACCGAAGTTGTTGGTTCATCCTCAAACAATTGTCGTACCTGTTCGGTACTGTTACGTGCTGTCCTTGGGCGTCCTCTTCCCACCTCGTCGTGTACGGATCCAGTTCTTTTAAATTTGTTCACAAGTTCACGAATCGCTTTGTCTGTAGGACCGGTTCTGTGGAATCTTCTTGTAAATTTTTCTCTGATTTCATTACATTGCATTCCTTTGATACGGGATGTTACAACAAAGATGCGTTCTTGTGTATTCATTATTAATAGGGTTCTGAAAGAGAATGAAAATAAAACTATGAAAAACTATGAAAAATTCTGAAAATAAAATTATGAAAAAAATTTAGAAATTTATACATTTTTAACACATATTAAACATGATAAACATAAATAAAAGTGTTTTTAAAAAATTTGTCCGATTTCATTGAAATAGATAGTTAATTCTGGGACACACTGTACATTGTCTTCACAAATTTAGTGATTTGGGACTGGTTATTTGGCATGGTAACCGTCCCACATATGTAGCAGAATCTATTGGGATCATTTTTACACGTTCTATTCATTATGAAATATTTTATCTATATGCCTGAAAAGTAAAAAAAAGATATTATACGAGTGAAACAAGTGATGATAGATGTTACTGTTCCAATTCCGCTTTGACAAAATCACGAAAAATTCTATTTTACTTATGAGGCCATAGCCGGATAACCTGAGCTGATTGAGAAAAACGGATTGCAGATTCGAAATCAGCAGGAAAAACTCTATAAGAATCACTTACAAAACCCTTGACAGCAAAATTGATGCATACCAGTGTAATCGGGTTGGTTGATTTTTTAATTCTTTGCATCAGAGTGTATTGAGCACGCCTTGTTACCTCCGGGAAGCTGGGTACATTGCGGGTAGAAAACATTTGCGAAGCTGAGCATCTCAGGGGTAATTTATGTAAGTGTCTAAAAGACCTGTTGTACAGCAAATTTAGGGTTCTGCCAGAACTTTTTTTATAGTTCGCCCAGAGTTGCTGTCCGTAAATATTACTGCAGAAAGTACGAAAGAGAGTGTCTTTAGCTTCACTTGTCCAGAACCGAAAGTTTCTTAGAGTCATATTCGCTTTAGCACACAGGCTTCGAGATTGTTTTCTTATATCCGAGTCATCACTCAAGGAGCTGGTAATAATTTGACCCAAATACTTAAACGCTTGTACTTCCTCAATTACTTCATCTTTCATTTTAAACCTAATATCAGCTGGCTGCTTACAGCTTTTAGAATGAAATTGCATAACCTTAGTTTTTGTAACATTAAAAAGAATGTTTCTGCGAATACACTTCGCAGACTTTTAGTAGCCGATCCAGACCTTTAATAGAGGGACTTATTAACACAATATTATCGGCATAAACTAAGTTATTTATCCTTGTGTTATCTATACAACATCCCACTGTTGCCTCATTAAGTGAGGCAATTAATCCGTCAATATACACATTAAACAGCATATGGGAGAGCAAGGAGGCTCGTCTCACCCCACAAGAGGAGCCAAAACATTCGGATAGTACATTACCCCACCTAACGGCAAAGATTGATGGGAATACCAAAATTTCAATAAATTTAATATGTACATGGAAACCTTCCTGTCTTCTAGTTTTTAAATAAAATATTGTGGTTCACTCTATCATATGCCTTACTTATATCTAGGAAACAGCTATAAATATTTGAATTACTGTCAATGTATTTAGATATTGTTTCTTTAAGTACATAGATACACAGGTCAGTTGAGTGGGACCTTTTAAAACCAAACTGATTAGGAGATGTCCATAGGTAATCATTTAATCAGAGTAACAAGAGTTTTTCTAGTAGTTTCGAAAAGCAGGAAGCGACAGCAATAGGCCTGTAATTATTGCTGGACAGAATGTCTCCATACTTATTTTTGACCAGGGGCAAGATATATACCCTCATGAACTCTGCAAGGATATAGCTATGAGCAAGCATGGCTGATAGGAGCAATGATATATGCAGACATACTACGTCATTGGCATATTTTAAGTGCTCATTCGATAGGTCATCTACCCCTGACGCAGAACTAGTCTTTAGCTCTTTAATTAACCTCTTTACTTCAGGAACTGATATCAAAGTATTTTCCCTTGTCCCTCCCACAGTCGTTTCGCTACAATCTATCTTAAGATTATCCCTACTCACACTGTTAAGAATGTTAGAGTAGTGGTTTTTCCACAGCTTTACAACTTCATTCTTCCCCGACACCCCATCGATTGTCGGAGGGAGGACACTTTTGACACCTGTTTGATTCTTAACAAATTTCCAAAATTTGTTATTATCGTTATTTATGCGAGCTCCACAGGCTTTTGATGCTCGAATAGACTACAGGTTTTTTATGCTCGAATAGACTATTCTTCCTATTTACATCGCCTTATGGCCGCTTTATACTGACGCCTACTTCTACACATATTCATGTATACTGGTCCTAATCATCTGGGTCTACCATGAAAGCGCCACAAATCGTAGGCGTCTTTCGATTCCCTCTTCAGGGGGACAATAAAATCATTCCATCCAGGAATAATCTTAGTATGATAGTTGTAAGATTTAATCAGGGGCTTATTGCTTCTCTTAATAGGGATACTATCTTACTATAATACCTATTTATGAGTTTACAGTGAGAATCATTTGAGCAAGGATTAGTACAGGCAAGATGCAAAATTTCTAAATTATTGAAGAGGTGACCTGTTCTGTCTTTGTATTCTATTCTCTCTTGCATATTAACATTAGACCAATCGATGCGATTATTCTTACCTATTGAGTTCTTGTTATGTCGTGTTGCGCATAAATTGTATATAGATATGTAGAGAGAGTTACAAGGAGTTACAAGGAAAAGTAGTACCTCAAAAGGCCTTGGGGCCTATACCGAGGAGGTAGGTACCAAAGAGAGAGAGAGAGAGAGAGAGAGAGAGAGAGATAATGTATGTGTGTGTGTGTGTGTGTGTAAAACATCTTTTCATAAATAATTGGAAGATCGTATAGGAGTCGATGAAGTCAGGGAGCTATTGAAGAATAGGGACCCCAGCCTTCTTTAGTTAGCTTTGTAAGGCTAACTAACGAAAATATCATGACCTAACCTAACCAATCGTCAAGGGCGTACAGTTAACCTAACGATTGGTTAGGTTAGGTCGTGATATTTTCGTTAGTTAGCCTTATAAGCCTAACTAAAGAAGGCTGGGGTCCCTATTCTTCAATAGCTCCGAAGTCAGTGCTGATTAATTAAAGGCAAAGCCTATTCTATACCTAGTTAAGTCAGGCTTGTTCAAAATTTGTCTTTTATGAAATCAAGGAAAATCCAGCGAGACCATAAATTTACAAAAATATTCCAGCCATCAAAATTTTGAGCTTTATAAACATCCAAAGCTAGTCAGACCAAGTTTTGTGAAGATGCACTCAAAATCTAAGAGGTTCGTGAGTTTAAAGTAAATGTTGAGGGTCACTGACTTAAAAAATTCCATTCAAAATCGTTTGTATGATATTTTATTCATGTTTCAACTCGAGCGTGGACCGACTATATATAGGCATGATTTAGTTAAGGTCTTTTAAACCCGCTTCCCCACCTTCAGACAAGATGGAAGACCCGCCAGTCCTTCTGCCTCCTCTTCCACCTCCAGAAGACACTCCGTAGCTTCCACTCCTGCGGTCGCCACGACGGTACATCAAAGAAGGTTCTTGCGTTTTGTTTAATGTTATGGAAATTGTAGAATGAGAGTTAATACTATCGCACCTATATTATTTATTATATCTGCCTAATCGTTCTCTTTAAGCTTATATTGTTACTAAAACAAACTAAGTTCGCTTTTTATAACATTAAATATGTACAACCTTGGATAACTTTATAAAATAAAAATTTAGACTTTTAGACTCTGTAAGTTTAAACAAACTTTTGTAAATATTAAATGAACCTATTAACAATTTCACTACTTCAATACTTACAATAGATAAAAAGGATCCTTAATTGTGGTGTCGTAAGAGGGCGCTAGTAGTAGTATTTTTTTTAAAGAAATATAAATTTTTAAAGTTATCAGAATTTAAGTTATTATTATTATTATTATTATTAATGTACGTCTTACTAAATTTAACGCATTTATTTAATATTTTAATAATTAAAAATACTTTTTCACCCTACTCACATTATATACGTATATTTACGTATATATATATATATATATATATATAATTCAAATCATCCTAATATAAATATGTAGCAAATGAGCCCAGTACAAAGTCGATTTAAAATACAGTGGTTTATGTGATAACTTAAAAATGAAACTCACGAACACGAAGGGAAGAGAATCTAAATTTGGCTCCATTAGAACGTGAAATGACCAAAAACTATTTCCTCTTCGTCATTTTACATTCTTTAATTTCGACGTCGTCACAAGGATTAATTCAGAACAACCCATTCTTTATGTTAGAATGACGTCAGACAAAGTCATTAAGCTTAAAATTAATTGCCAAAAGATGTAATTGTAATCTTTGTTTACTATAACTATTAAGGTAGGTTTACTTCATTTTTCGTTGAATTGGGTTCGTTATTTCCACCGGAACTGCTTCATGTTAAGAAGACAAACGCAAACAAAGAGATAATTATTAATTATAAAAAAAATATGAAATTTCACGACCTCATCGTAGGAAGTATTATCAGTCCCTGGAGTGTTACTGAACTAGATACATAATAGAGCGCTCTGTTAAACTGAATATTTTAGGTAAACGGTACCGTTTGTAATCTGACAATGGCCTACGTACCCATTTTTTGTTTCTTAGACTGAGGAGAAATAAAACTGTCCGAATCGGTTCATTAAATAAGTTAAAATGAATTAGTATCGTACTCTATTTAAAATCGCAGCTAAACTTTATTTCACGAAGTTTTCCCATGTTAAAATGAAGTTATTCTTATTTTCACTTTGTCAGTTTAAATTCTGTAAAGGATATTCTTAAATGTTATTAACGATATCAGCAATTAAAATGGACTCGAACGAAGTGAAGACAATTTTGAAACTTAAAAAGAGAACACTCATTCTGTTTTCACTTCGTTACTGATTCATACTTTTGAAACGGAATTTATTAATACATTTGTCGGGCCTTTTTGACTGGCCCTTTCTTAACCTAACTTAACTGAACTAACCAGATCTAATCTAACCTAATCTAACAGTCCTAACTTGATCTAATCTACAGGAGGAGATATCGACGTATTTCGTCTGTCATTTGGGTAAAATAATAATGTTTTCTACAAAACTTGAAAAAGAATTTGTTGGGGTTATTCATAACTAAAAAATAATGTTATTTGACGGAACGTTTATTTACTTCGCCTACAAAAAACTTGGAGCAAGTGTAGTTTACGTCCCCTGACGCAAAAGGGGACGCAAACTTCACTAGGTCAAAGTTGGGGAACGTAGACTACAATAGGCTCTTTAGGAGACATTTTTCAAATGAATCCATCAAATAAAACGTTAAAACTAACGAAAATATTACGACTTAACCTAACCAATCGTCAAAATGAAATAGCTACACCTTTATACTGGATATGGAGAAGATCCCTAGACACTGGGGAAATACCGAGCATCTTGAAAAGAGCAAACATTGTCCCTATATATAAAGGAGGGGACAGATCTCAAGCAAAGAACTATAGACCAGTGTCATTGACGTCCCACCTCACCAAAGTATTTGAAAGAATAGTTAGACAGAAAATTTATGATTTCCTGGAGACACGGGAAAGATTCAACGAAAATCAGCATGGATTCCGATCAGGTAGATCATGCCTATCACAACTAATAGAGCACTACAACAATATCCTAGATGCATTGGAAGGCACTGACAACTACGATGTTATATACACAGATTTTGCTAAAGCTTTCGATAAATGTGACCATGGTATAATAGGACATAAAATTAAAGACATGGGAATAACAGGCAAAGTGGGAAAATGGATCTACAACTTCCTTAGTGATCGTCTGCAGGTCGTCAAAATTCAAGGTATATCATCATCAGAATCGGAAGTACGCAGCTCAGTACCACAAGGGACAGTACTGGCCCCACTCCTGTTCATTATCATGCTAACAGACATAGACAGCGGAGTAAACAGCAATAGTATAGTAACATCCTTTGCAGACGATACAAAGATCAGCAGAAAAATCAGCGGTGTACATGACGTGGAGGCCTTGCAGAGGGACACGAACAAAATATACAAATGGTCAGAAGACAACAACATGTCATTCAACGCCGAGAAATTTCAGCTCTTGAGATATGGTAGAAAAGAAGAACTAAACAGACTGCATATTATACTCCAGATAGACAGGAAATTCAGAGAAGCATGAAAGCGATTGATCTCGGGATAATAATGACAGATGATGCGAAATTCGAAACACAAAATCAGATAGCGATAAATAAAGCAAAAAGAGTCGCCGGACAGGTTCTAAGAACGTTCAAGAGAAGGGACAGGACAGTAATGATTCCCCTGCTAAAAACACTGATTATACCAAAACTTGAATACTGCTCAGTTTTGACGTCCCCATATAAAAAGGAAGAAACTAATAAACTAGAAGAAACGCAAAGGCATTTCACAGCCAAGATTGATGGCTGCAAAGAACTCAACTACTGGGAAAGACTACGTAAACTAAATCTGTACTCACTGGAAAGAAGAAGAGAGAGGTACATCGTAATCTACATATGGAAATGATCGAAAAACTGGTACCAAACCTAAAACTAAACCCAATTACCATTCAAACAACACTGGAAAATAGGAAAGGCAGAATGTGTAGTGTTCCCAAATTAAAGCACGACAAGGGACCTCCTCAACCCTGAAGGAAAATAGCTTGGTTGTCAGGGGGCCAAGACTTTTCAACCAGCTTCCTAAGGACCTCAGAAACGTAACGGGGGTCAAAGTTGAAGTCTTCAAGAAAAGACTGGATGCCTGGCTCAGGACAGTACCAGATGAGCCGGGCGTGCCTGGCTATGTACGGTGGAGAGCGCAAGAAAGTAACTCGCTCCTCCACCAGGCCAGACCTAGAGGCGGGGCCACCAGCTTGACCTCCGTGTGAAGAGAGACCAACACACGAAACAACATAAGGTTCATAAGGTGTATATATAAATTACCCCCGAGATGCTCAGCTTCGCAAATGTTTGCTACCCGTAATGTCCCGAGCTTCCCGGAGGTAACAAGGCGTGCTCAACACAGTCTAATGCAAAGAATTAAAAAATCAACAAACCCGATCATCCAAGCTATTCATGAGTCCTGCCATTTATCCTCTAAGGCAGGGGTGGGGAAACTTTTCAGTACCAAGGGCGAAAATCGATAACATAAACACCTCCGCGGGCATCTGGCAAATTTTAAGCTTATATACAGCGTGTCCCAAAGAAATGTATACCCACTTTGTTCAATAATACCAGCTATGAGGATAATAAATATATTATTTTGTATATGTTTTTTAATAAAGAAGTTTCTCCTGAATCTAAATATGTAATTATTTTTGTTAAAAATTGAAGAACAAAAAAGTTATAGATGTTTAAATTATAATTATTATTTTCGAGACTTCATGTGCGATATTTTCTAATATTTTAACCGACTGTTTTGAGATACTTATGTTTAGTGTTGATATTGAAGCATAAATGTTGTAATTATTAGTTAATTCAAAAAATTTACAAATTCCATGGTTAAATGACACTTTATTCAAGATGTTCGACGTCTTCCAGAACGTTGTTTTTGTAAGTTTTGCACAGTGCCGTCGGTTTCAAACTTATCTCGTATACGTGCAAAAATATTAGAAAATATCGCACATGAAGTCTCGAAAATAATAATTATAATTTAAACATCTGTAACTTTTTTGTTTTTCAATTTTTAATAAACATAATTACATATTAGATCAGGAGAAAATTCTTTATTAAAAACCATATAAAAAGTAATATATTATTATCCTCATAGCTGGTATTATCGAACAAAGTGGGTATACATTTCTTTGGGACACGCTGTATATAAGATGTATTTTAAAAAGCTATTTGCTGGGCTGTAAATAAATAATTTTTAGTAAATAATAAATACCTAAGCGGGCGAATTGAAATTAGCTCGTGGGCGAAATTTCGCCCGCGGGCGAGGGTTTCCCCACCCCTGCTCTAAGGCCTAAGCTATGGATTTCTTGGTACGAAAACGTCTGTCTGTAGCTCCACTTAACTTCGACATTACAGTATTATTTCTAATCAATTGTATATATTTCTCTCCTTAGAATATGAACTGTCATTGTATTAATAATATTTGTCATATGGACTACAGTCTGCCAATAAACCTTTTCATTTTCATTTTCATATATATTGACGATCGGTTAGGTTAAGTCGTAATATTTTCGTTAGTTTTAACGTTTTATTTGATTAGGTATACGCGGACAAAGTTGGGGAACGCAAACTACACTAGGATAATGTAGGGGAACGTAAACTACACTAGGATAATGTAGGACAGGGCCGGCCAAGTTGTTTTGCCAGCGGGCTACTTTATAAAAAATCAAAAGTCAAGCGGGCCACCTTAATATTTTATCATTATCATTAAAATATCACAATTAATAACTGCAAATAACTGTTTATCAAAGTAAATTTATACTAAACTTTTGCCAAATACAAAATCTTAAAAATTACAAATAAAACTTACTTCTGAATACAATGTTCCGTGTGGTAAAGCGATCGACAAGAAACAACGTCGAGGTGGTAGCAAAGTCACTAAGATTCTGAAGGGTAGGGAAATATTGGCGTCTAAAACAAACAGTATATATCACTGATTGTGCATATAATAATTACTTTTTATTTATTTTTAATTTAATTTTTTATTTATTTTAATTTTTTTATAGAATTAATATATTTTTTATTTATTATTTCTGAGGCGGGCAACCTCCAAAAGTCAAACGGGCAACTTTTGGCCCGCGGGCATGGGGTTGGCCGGCCCTGATGTAGGAGAACGTAAACTACACTAGGCACCACAGGGAGACGTAAACTACACTTGCTCCAAAAGTTCTTAATACTTTCAAAGGCCAACGTGTCAAATTTTAATGTCCCCATTCGTTACGTTAGTTACTGTGGGAGAAGTGGAAACCCACCTGGATTGTATTCTGAAGGCAGTTTTGCTGGTGAGCCAAAAAGCAAATAAAGAGCTTGGAAACTAGAAGGCAGGAGACAGGGCTGTGCTCAATATTCTCTTCTCAAGCGGTGCACAGGACATGAAGCGAGAAGGGATCATATGCAAAAGCTTCAAGCAGGATGAACAGGACCTCCACAAGAATTTGCAAACACCAACACCATGCAGTATACAGTGGAATGACAGGAAGTGGGTGCAAGAAGCAATGCTCAGGTAGAGGAGTGAAAAGGTACTTGAGGATAGACAGAAATGAATGAAATAAGAGAAATAGTATAGGCAAGATCTGTAGTATAGGTAACATCTGCAGTTAGCTAGATTGTAGAAATTGTCACTGAAATAAAGCAAATACAGTGATGTCAACTGGGCATTATCATATTTCAAGGCCAAACTTTAACCTCAAATGTCCTTGACTTGACCCATGGAGTTGCAAAATGATATCCTACTGTTATCATGTGCCTATAGAACTACTCAGTCTCGCCCAAAACCATAAAAACGACAGTAAGATCACTAAAATATCTCCACGACTGCCCAGGATGTGGGATATTCCTTATTTCGGGGGCGTTTGACCTCCAATGACTTTGAGTATTGACGAATGTGGGTCAAAACGACTCCCAAAGTATCTGCAACCCCTCCAGGTCGACTCATCATCCTAAAAACCCCTAGAAATGACACCAAGATCATCAAAACCCATCAAGTATTGACCAGGATATGGGATTTTTCAGTTTCGCCGGCCATCTTGGAAAATGGCGGCCATATTGAAAAAGCCAAGAGGGGGTCAGGTGTACACCCGATGGATTCTTGAATGGGGTGGTATAAGCTTTTAAACTATGTAAAAATTTGCTTTATAACAAACAATGCAGGGTTCCAGTAAAATAAGGGTCTGTGCTACCGGACTATTAAACTCCACTTGTTTTCTCTGCCATCGTAATAATTATATTACGTTTCAGACGCTCTTAAACGTTTACTACATTACAAATTCTTTCGGGTTTTTTTTTGTAACATTGTGTTTTTTTTTTTTTTTACTGCTAACGAGCTTTTGGAATATCATCATCGCGATGTAAATTATGCTTTTTTTTCCATTAGCATTTGTTAATATTAAGTATGGACGAAATTTGCCTTCTAACTTCCTGCGTAATTATGAAGGTTTTTTATGATTTTTAAAGTAATGCAATGCATTATGATATGAGGACAGTTATTTTGGAATGTATTCTATAACTTTTATTTCCAGTATTTACGTTTTAATTGAACGTTTGCAGTCATAATATAAGTGACGTAAACTAACGTAGTTGGTAAGTTTTAATTTATAATGAATGCATATCAAATGCTATTATATAGGACCGACATTGAATACTCTAACTGAGAATAATCTTATCAAAAACATTTTATTTTCACAGTAAATAAATAAATAATAATAATAATCTATATTATAATAAGAGAGCTGTCCGTCTGTCCGTCTGTCCGTCACACTTTCAGAAATTGTGAAAAAAAAAAATTCAGAAATTGTATTACGGGCGGCAATATGAAGCTCAAGATTTTCATGACTGTGTTCTTTTCTGTAGTTTAGCAATGGGGGAAGGGTGGAGGTGGGGGTAATCGGGGATGGGTGGGGTAATGGGGAGGGGTGGGGGTAATGGGGGAGGGTGTTAGCTGGGTTCTTTTTTTGTAGTTTAGACTGTCTAACCGTCAGCGAAGCGGCTGGAACTGTACTAGTAATAATAATAATAATAATAATTCCGAGTTTTTATGGTAAAGTATATTAGTTTTATGCCTTATAATCTCCCATGTTAGATATAAAAAAAAAACTTGGACTAAGATTTAAATACTTGATAACCTTGATAACCAACTGATCAGAATACGTCTTCGAAGTGGTCAATCCTTTAATTCTATCACACTCGTCTTTATCTCCATCTTCTACCCATTAAAGAGACGAAGTGGTCCTGCGTCGCGCGGTTGAAGCAGCCTTTGGTCGCGTTGACGCCGATCAGTGGGTCTCTGCCCCCGGTGACCCCATTGACTGGAGATCGTGTTTAAGGGTTGCGCTTCATCTCACTCCACAGCAAAATCTCTCCAACCTCCTCATTTATGTACTCAAGTTACCTCTCGTAAGTTTATATTGATTAATATACTCGAGTGTGTGTGTGTGTGTGTGTGTGTGTATGATGAATTTCACAATTAAACATAAAATAATTAAATTATGTAAAAAACGAAAGGTCTCGGAATCGCTTTTCATTTTTCCTTGGGGTGTGCAACTGTGCATCATATATATATATATATATATATATATATATATATATATGCCTAATATAATTCTTTGAAACTATAAAGCTAAATATTTAATAGATACATGTATATAACGCAGCATACGAACTGTCAAAACCAATCAATTACCAGCACGAGAAATTCAATTTTGAAAAATTTGAAAAGTTTCAGAAGGTAATTTTGTTCTAAAATTTGTTCATGAAAAAAAAAAGAAAAAAAAACAGGGTGCAAAATTTCCCTGTCTTTCGATACAAGTACAAAATTTACAATTTAAATTGCACCATTATTTTTTTCACGTTCGAAAGGCTTTTTGTCATTCATCATAAAATGACGAAATTGACGCATTAAAGAATGAATTTATTCAAAAGTTTTAATTATCTAATACAGTCATTGACCCTTTTTTTTCAACGTTTGAAAGGAATCATTAAATTCTTTCGATTTAATGCAAAAAACTTCACTTTTTTCTACGTGAAGGTCAAATATGATAGTAAAAACCCATTCTAATAGACAGAGTTTATTTCCACAACAGTTTCGATGCCCGCTGGTATCCTCTTCGGGTGGATACAGAAAAGCAAATGAAACTGTTGTGGAAGTAAAATCCGTCTATTAGAGTGGGTTTTTATTATCATATTCTTTCGAGTCTTTTCAATTATATATATATATCTATATATATAATATATATATATATATATACCCCCGCAAGGGGGTTCTAAGCTCGTGCTCTTTGTGCGTGCTTGTTCCTGGAGGTTTCACGTGCGCCCTCCCGGCCCTAGCACCCAAGGATGATGGGACTCGACCCTGCAGTCCTTGTCATCCTTGGTCTTTTTCCACTTCGACTGTCCCCTCCACCCTTTCTTTTTCCTCTGTCTTTCCTCTCACTTTTTCTTTGTTTTTCCGGCCGAGATATGCCCTTTTAACTAGAGGCGAATCGGTTCTTCCCGAACTTTAAAAAAAAAAAAAATATATATATATATATACACATACATTTTTACCTGTAATTTAAATAATACCATTAAAATTGCGAGTCTACCTACATACTGTTAAATCGTTTGTACAGAATGAACAGATTGTTTACAGTACGTTTACAAAACCTACATTGATGAAACTGACGGGATTATAAAAAGTACTGTACACTAACCGATAACCCGAGTTCAGTACACATCGATCATACAAACACTTGGCAAGTTCAGCAATAAATGGTTTTCTCTCCATTACCAATCCCTAACTCATATATATATATAGGCTTTTTCTACAAGTGTATCCATTATTTTAACAAGGTATATTTCATAAAATAAAAAGAGAAAATAATAATAATGGGGTATGTTTTAAAACAGCACAATACTTTATTAATAAACCTCTACATATACCCAGTTGGTGGCTCTGCAAACATCTAATCGATACTCGGTTTCAACATCGGCTTAACATCACGGGTGACACCGTGCTGACAGCTGCTGTAATCTTTTGTTTTAGTAATTCCAAACTATTCACCTTTTCGGAATAAACAAGATCTTTCACGTATCCAAAGAGGAAAAATCAATAGAGCACGTGCAGTACTACTGTAATGATGCTTCATCTTGTTGAAAGATTATATCCATTGTCCAATTCTTCTTCAAGTTGAAGTTGAGGAATAAAGTTTTGAAGCATATCCAGATAGGTTGAAGCGGTAACTTTTTCTCCGCAAAGAAAAGAGGACCTATAACTCTATATATTTTGTATTAGACCACACCATACATTCACGCTATTCGATGATAGCATTAGATGTTCTGATCCCCAAATTATACAGTTGTGACGATTTACCTTCACGCTTGTGTGAAATGTCGCTTCATCGGTAAAAGAATTTGATTAAAAAATTTTTGTCCTCATCTAAGTTTTGCAACACGGAAGCAACAAACTCCACACACTTCCGCCGATCGTCGGGTTAAATGTTTTGTACAAGTTGGAATTTATAAGCGAGTAGAGGAAGGCGTTTATGCAGGACTTTGTGAACTGTTGATTTAGGAATGGCCAGTTCGTGACTACATTGTGAAATCGACTTTTTGGGCTACGCAAAAATGTTTGTCTTATACGTTCGACATCTTCGTCTGTTCTGAATGGTCCACCTAATGATTTCTTGGCAAAGTACTCTCGGTTTCTTTGAAGTGTTTATAACACTTTGCTACTGTTTTAACAGTTGAAGGTTGCTTCCCATACATTCACACATCGAAAGTTATGTTGAATAGTGATAACTGACTTAGTTAAATTCATCTAATCACAACACGCACCATGCAATCGCCATGACAATCGCCATGGCACTCATGGTCGTGCAACAGAGTTCAATGTGCGTGGACCTTACTGATGCATATGCGCGTCAGAGTCCAGCCGTATGGACGCGAGTCATTAAAACTTAGGCATTCTGCTTTATTTTTAAACATGGATAACATTTGTGGAAATCGTATATATGGGATTGAACTCAGAATGGGGCAGGGACAATTCGACGTGGCCGACTCGATGCGACCCAACTCGATGTGGCCGACTCGATGTCAGGACAACTCGATGTCAAGCCAAGTCGATGCCAGGCCAAGTCGATTTCATTTTCTTTATACAGGGTGTCCCAGAATTAACTATCTATTTCAATGAAATCGGACAAATTTTTTAAAAACACACTTTTATTTATGTTTATCATGTTTAATATGTGTTAAAAATGTATAAATTTCTAAATTTTTTTCATAATTTTATTTTCATAATTTTTTCATAGTTTTTCATAGTTTTTTTCATTCTCTTTCAGAACCCTATTAATAATGAATACACAAGAACGCATCTTTGTTGTAACATCCCGTATCAAAGGAATGCAATGTAATGAAATCAGAGAAAAATTTACAAGAAGATTCCACAGAACCGGTCCTACAGACAAAGCGATTCGTGAACTTGTGAACAAATTTAAAAGAACTGGATCCGTACACGACGAGGTGGGAAGAGGACGCCCAAGGACAGCACGTAACAGTACCGAACAGGTACGACAATTGTTTGAGGATGAACCAACAACTTCGGTTAGGAGGCCGGTCGAAGACTCAACATATCCAAGACAACAGTTCATAGAATCTTGCGTTCGACACTGATGAAAAAGGCTTATCACATTCAAGTACTGCATGCCCTAAATGAAGAGGATTATCCAAATCGAGCAGCAAGGTGTGCAGAAATTGTGGATCAAATCGAAAATGAAAGTTTATTGGATAACATCTTATTCAGTGATGAGGCGACTTTCCACACGTGTGGTAAAGTCAATCGACACAACTGTCGTATCTGATCCAATGAAAGACCGTCTGAAGTCATAGAATGGCAAAGAGACTCTCCAAAAGTTAACGTGTGGCTTGGAATGACCAAATCCAAAATTTATGGCCCATTCTTCTTTGCGGAAGCAACTGTAACAGGTACCGTCTACCTTGATATGCTTCAGCAGTTTCTCGAACCACAGCTTCTTGATGATGCATTCTTGATAATGTTGTGTTTCAACAAGATGGAGCACCATGTCATTATGCTCTAATTGTTCGAGAATACCTCAACAGACGCCTTCCGAATCGGTGGATTGGACGTGGAGGACCTCGACCTTGGCCTCCGCGTTCTCCGGATTTGACACCCCTGGATTTCTTTGCATGGGGTTTCATAAAAACAAAGGTTTTATCGCCAAAAGATCAATATTTTAGCTGAACTTAAAGAACGCATCCAGTTGGCAGTGGGGAGATAACACCTGAAATGCTTCAAAATGTGTTTCGCAGCGCTGAGGATAGATTTGAAATTTGCAGAGATACAGACGGTGCACATGTTGAAACTTCTCAATAAAGTTTTGACTTATGATTTATAAATCTATTTGTTTTTGTATCATAATTTAGTAATAAACACAAAATTATGTCAGTTTTTATTAAATTTGTCCGATTTCATTGAAATAGATAGTTAATTCTGGGACACCCTGTATATTTAATGTAGGTTAACTGAATGCCCGTTAGGTCAACTGTACGCCCTTGACGATTGGTTAGGTTAAGTTGTGATATTTTCGTTAAAACTAACGAAAATATCCCTTAGGGATATCACATCGAGTTGTCCTGACATCGAGTCGGCCACATCGAGTTGTCCTGACATCGAGTCGGCCACATCGAGTTGGGTCGCATCGAGTCGGCCACATCGAATCGTACCCAACCCACTCAGAATGGTCCCCTGAGATCTTTCATGTTACACACAGACCGTGCGTGGAACAAAGAACTCTTCTGGGAAAATTAAATGTACTACAGTTCGAATAAGTAATGGTAAGTGACAAATACTATAGTTTTTCTTTTTCATGATATTAGCCCGACGTGGGCAACAGGTCACTTGCAAAGAGTCCCCAAAATATAGCTTCCCTCACCAGCTATCTGCGTGTCCCAAAGCTGGATCCTATCTGCTTTGCAGATAGCTGGTGAGGGAAGCTATATTTTGGGGCCTCTTTGCGAGTGACCCGTTGCTCACGTCGGGCTGACATAATGAAAAAGAAAAACTATAGTATTTGTCATTTACCATTACTTATTCGAACTATAGTGGATTTAATTTTCCCAGAAGAGTTCCTTGTTCCACGCACGGTCTGTGTGCAAAAAAAAAAATATATATATAGGGATTTATATAGTGGCGATGGAGGGGGTCAGGCAGGTCAGGCCGAGCCTGACCTGTTATTTCTCCTGCTAGGGACTTAAAAAAATTAACATAAAAAACTAACACTACACAATCCATCTCTTGTCAAGTTGTCAGGCTAAAAATTTACATCCATCCATCTATCATCTAAATAGGGTGGCCATTTAAAAAGGAGGACACTGCGTATGTGGCCGTACGTTAACATATATATACACCTTACCTTATGAACCTTATGTTGTTTCGTGTGTTGGTCTCTCTTCACACGGAGGTCAAGCTGGTGGCCCCGCCTCTAGGTCTGGCCTGGTGGAGGAGCGAGTTACTTTCTTGCGCTTCCACCGTACATAGCCAGGCACGCCCGGCTCATCTGGTACTGTCCTGAGCCAGGCATCCAGTCTTTTCTTGAAGACTTCAACTTTGACCCCCGTTACGTTTCTGAGGTCCTTAGGAAGCTGGTTGAAAAGTCTTGGCCCCCTGACAACCAAGCTATTTTCCTTCAGGGTTGAGGAGGTCCCTTGTCGTGCTTTTAATTTGGGAACACTACACATTCTGCCTTTCCTATTTTCCAGTGTTGTTTGAATGGTAATTGGGTTTAGTTTTAGGTTTGTACCAGTTTTTCGATCATTTTCCATATGTAGATTATGATGTACCTCTCTCTTCTTCTTTCAGTGAGTACAGATTTAGTTTACGTAGTCTTTCCCAGTAGTTGAGTTCTTTGCAGCCATCAATCTTGGCTGTGAAATGCCTTTGCGTTTCTTCTAGTTTATTAGTTTCTTCCTTTTTATATGGGGACGTCAAAACTGAGCAGTATTCAAGTTTTGGTATAATCAGAGTTTTAGCAGGGGAATCATTACTGTCCTGTCCCTTCTCTTGAACGTTCTTAGAACCTGTCCGGCGACTCTTTTTGCTTTATTTATCGCTATCTGATTTTGTGTTTCGAATTTCGCATCATCTGTCATTATTATCCCGAGATCAATCGCTTTCATGCTTCTCTGAATTTCCTGTCTATCTGGAGCATAATATGCAGTCTAAGTTCTTCTTTTCTACCATATCTCAAGAGTTGAAATTTCTCGGCGTTGAATGACATGTTGTTGTCTTCTGACCATTTGTATATTTTGTTCGTGTCCCTCTGCAAAGCCTCCACGTCATGTACATCGCTGATTTTTCTGCTGATCTTTGTATCGTCTGCAAAGGATGTTACTATACTATTGCTGTTTACTCCGCTGTCTATGTCTGTTAGCATGATAATGAACAGGAGTGGGGCCAGTACTGTCCCTTGTGGTACTGAGCTGCGTACTTCCGATTCTGATGATGATATACCTTGAATTTTGACGACCTGCAGACGATCACTAAGGAAGTTGTAGATCCACTTTCCCACTTTGCTTGTTATTCCCATGTCTTTAATTTTATGTCCTATTATACCATGGTCACATTTATCGAAAGCTTTAGCAAAATCTGTGTATATAACATCGTAGTTGTCATTGCCTTCCAATGCATCTAGGATATTGTTGTAGTGCTCTATTAGTTGCGATAGGCATGATCTACCTGATCGGAATCCATGCTGATTTTCGTTGAATCTTTCCCTTGTCTCCAGGAAATCATAAATTTTCTCTCTAACTATTCTTTCAAATACTTTGGTGAGGTGGACGTCAATGACACTGTCTATAGTTCTTTGCTTGAGATCTGTCCCTCCTTTATATATAGGGACAATGTTTGCTCTTTTCAAGATGCTCGGTATTTCCCCAGTGTCTAGGGATCTTCTCCATATCCAGTATAAAGGTGTAGCTATTTCATTTTTACAGTTTTTAATCAATAATGCGTTCCAATTGTCCGGACCTGCAGCTGAATGTAGTTTCATTTGTTCTATAGCTCTCGCTACATCTTCTGGCTATATATATATATATTAACGTACGGCCACATACGCAGTGTCCTCCTTTTTGGAAATTTGGAAATGGCCACCCTAAGGACAGAGTGCTCAAAAGGCGGACTGTCCGCCTAAAGCCGGACGTCTGGCCACCCTACATCTAAACCCCATTTCTCCAGTGAGGGTGGGGAGAGAGACGCGGGAAGAGGGAAGATATGTGGCTAAAAATTTTGAGTTAGATATCTTTATAAAACATGTTATGATGACCATGTTAGAATTTATAAATAAGGTTATATAGGTATTTGCATATACACTGTGACTGTACATAAAGTTAATTATTACTGTATTATTATGCATCTTCTCAAATAACAAAGCCTTACAACTCGCATAAAAATGCACAAGTCCACGTCTTGTCAGGCAAACAATTTTAAGCCTGACGTCTCTCTTTGAAACATGTTATGATGTAAATCTTATGATTTATTTGTAATGTTATAAAGTCATTTGGATATTCACTGTACGTAAAGTTAAGGATCTTTTCCGTTTGGGGGCTAGCAACGAATTTTAATGAAAATCGGTATACTAATGTAGTTTTGGTCACTGATTTAAAAAAGAACTTTTTTTTTGAGAAATGAAAAACAAACATGTTAGAGCACTTTAAATAATTAATGTGTTTTTAACGAAAATAGCATGACTTAACCTAACCAATCGTCAAGGGCGTACAGTTGACCTAACCGGGCATTTAATTGACCTAACCAGGCATTCAATTAACCTAACTGGGTATTAAGTCTTGATTTTTTCTGCTACTTTTACAGATCTGCCTGGATCCTTCAAAAAACATATTCTTCATAAAGTTGCACTTTTTACCGTTTGACCGACGCTTTTGGCAACGAAAGAACTGGGTATTTTTATCAAAGGAACACACTTTCCCACACTTAGAGCACTTTTTCATAAACAGTAGCAATTTGTGACTCTGGCTAAATTTAACACAATCCTCTGTAACTAGTTTAAGCTAGTTAAAACACATATTAATTATTTAAAGTGCTCTAACATGTTTGTTTTTCATTTCTCCAAAAAAAGAAAGTTATTTTTGAAATCAGTGACCGAAACTACATTAGTATACCGATTTTCATTAAATTCGCTGCTCACCCCAAACGGAAAAGACCCAAAGTTAATTAGTATTTTAATTAATTTATTACTTTGTATCCTCCGAATAACTAAGTTTTAATGTTCGAAGTCAGGCAAATTCCCATCTGTCTGACGACTTGCTGCTGTGCCAAATATACAGGGTGTCCCAAAAAACTATATACTCTTTATAGCATCATATTTTATATATTAAAAAAACCCAAACATATAGTGTTATAGCAATTGCCAATGAAAGGTAAATTAGTAATCTAAGTGATCAAATGTTATAGCGAGTTTGCATATAAATTTAATTAACTACGCCAAGTGCTCAAAATGTTCTCCGGCGGCATGAATGCACTTTTGAATGCGTCGACTAACTGATTCGCAGACATGGACTAATGTGGATGCTGTGATGGTCCCCGCACTTTTCCCTAATTGCATCCTTAAGGTGTTCGAGTGTTGCGGGTCTTGTACCATAAACTGCATCCTTCAGGTAGCCTCACAAGTAAAAATCAAGTGGAGTCAAGTCCGGTGAACGTGGAGGATACTCAACGCTTCCTCTTCGTCCTATCCACCGGTTAGGCAACGTTTCATCGAGGTACCTTCTGACATCACAATGATAATGAGGGGGGGGCTCCATCTTGTTGAAAGTAAAAGTCGTCGTTTCCAAACAACTTCCGAACTGCAGGTATAATTTCTGTCCGCAGCATGTCGAGATATGCGGCACCGGTAACTGTCCCATTAAAGAAAAATGGTCCAACCAACCCCTGGATGATAAACCACACCATGCTGTTAATCCTGGTAAATTAACATGTTTATCCACATAAACGTGTGGATTATCAAGTGACCAGTACCTGCAGTTGTGTCGATTTACTGTGCCATTCAGCTTGAAGGTAGCTTCATCAGACCACACGATTTTGTTTTATTGAAAGTGCATTCATGCCGCCGGAGAACATTTTGAGCACTTGGCGTAGTTAATTAAATTTTATATGCAAACAACTCGCTATAACATTTTGATCCCTTAGATTACTAATTTACCTTTCATTGGCAATTGCTATAACAATATATTGTTTTTGTTTTTTTTAAATTATAAAATATATGATGCTATAAAGAGTATATAGTTTTTTTTGGGACACCCTATATGTTATTATCTTCAATTACTAAACATTTAAAAGCAATATTTGCATATCATACTGGCAGTTGGGTATTTCTATATATTCTACTTTTGCATAGTACAGTAAATTTTAGGAAATTTAATACACACATATGGAAATTGTTCATTTTATATAAAATCTGTCACATCTGCGTCGAAACAGAGCTATTGGTATGACGTCACGTATGACGTCACGTGGTGACGTCAACGCGTTGCATGCGACATTTTGAATGATGAAATCTCGTGGGATGAAGATAGTTTAAACCAGGCTGAAAACCTTTACACAAAACTAGATGACTTTTTATTTGTTTTTATGTGCTGCTTTGAAGAATTACTTAGCAATGCTGAAAAACTATTTGATGTTTTACAGTGCGGGATAGTGGACACGGAATTTGCAGAAAAGAAAATTAATACAGTCGGGGTGGAAGAACTGGAGAGACGTATCAGGGGTGCTCTGTGATAAGAGGGTCCCAGTGAAACTGAAGGGAAAGGTATTCAAAACAGTGGTGAGGCCGGCAATGTTGTATGGAATGGAGACTGTGCCAATGAAGAAGAGCAATGAAAGAAAAATCGATGTGGCTGAAATGAAGATGTTGAGATGGATGTGTGGAGTGACGAGGAGGGATAGGGTCAGAAATGAGCATATAAGAGGAACAGTGAAGGTGGCGGAAGCATTTAAGAAGGTGCAGGAGGCCAGGCTGAGGTGGTATGGACACGTCAGGAGAAGAGAGGAGGAGTATGTGGGCGCAGAGTGCTGGAGATGGAGTTGCCGGGACGGAGAAGAAGAGGAAGACCGAAGACGAGATGGAGGGACTGTGTGGTGGCGGACATCAGGGAGAAGGACTTGGAGGAAGACGTGGTATACGACAGAGGAGAGTGGAGAAGACGAACCAAAAACAGCGACCCCATGTAAAGATGGGATAATAAGCTGCGGAAGAAGATTAGTTTTCTGGAAGGAAAAATCAATGACAAAAGTTATAATGAAATTCTTAAAAAGACATGTGACATAGTAAGTTCTCCGACCATTCCTCCCCCTATTAAGAGATTCGGAGGAAAAGTGACAGACTTAAAGAAAATTACTTTAGCATTCTGAATACATCTGTAACAGGCTCGAAGGAACGATTTAAATGCATTCAGTTCTCATTTTTTGAGCTGTTGAATTCATTAATGTTTGCAGTATATTAAGAAAATTTCCCTAAAAACTTATAGAAACACTTGAATATAAGTACAGTAATCTAGTTGACGTAAAAGCTTGGAGCTATTGAAAAATAGGGCTCCCAACCTTCTTTAGTTAGCTTTATAAGGCTAACTAACGAAAATATCATGACCTAACCTAACCAATCGTCAAGGGCGTACAGTTAACCTAACGCGTGGTTAGGTTAGGTCGTGATATTTTCGTTAGTTAGCCTTATAAGCCTAACTAAGAAGGCTGGGGTCCCTATTCTTCAATAGCTCCAAAAGCTTTAACGTCAAAATTGAAATACATCTATCAGGACTCCGATTTTTGTTAGTGCAAACATGCAAAGAAATTTTAAAACTTTGTCTTGACCTTGGACTTACAACAGCCTTACCTGAAACGATCAAATTAATTCGGCTCCTTTTAACAATCCCTGTAACCAGTGTGTCAACGGAAAGAAGTTTTTCAACGCTTAACAAAATAAAAACGTACCTACGGAATACCATGTCAGAGGAAAGGCTGTCTAGTTCATCAAGAATTGCCATAGAGAAAGAAATTGTAATATCGCTAGAGAAGAATAAAATGTTGCACGACAAAGTAATTGAAGAATTTGCATTAAAACCATAAATAAATAAATAAATAAATAAATAAATAAGGTAAGGCGATGTTTTATTTCCTAAATTTATGCCAGTTAAAAATATTCTAATTATCATACATAATACATATCACAGTGAAACAAATATCAAATTATACAGTATATATATACACACACAGGGTGTTTCAGGAGGAAAGGTCAATACTTCGGAAGGTGATAGTATCGGTCATTGTGAGAAAAAAAGTTCATATGAACATGTGTCTAATTCTGAATGGTTACGGAGATAGAGCTATTTGAATCTACAAATACAAAAACATTGTTAATGGTAATCAAGAAAGAAAAACCAATTACTGTTTCTAACATTTAATGTTTAAACATTGGCATTTTGAATAGTATCAGATACAGAAATGACAAATTTGTTACAGTTTACAATACGTTTTCGAAAATCCCACCGTCAACCTCAATGCACTTTGCAATTCGTGTGCGAAGATCGCGTGTTGTTCGTCTGAGTTGATCTTGACGTTCCTTTATGCGGGCAGCAGCATCCAAAATGCGCGCGAGCAATTCGTCTCGTGTATCCACCTTTCACAACAGTCAGCTGTCGATTGGCTTATGTTACATGCTTACATTACAGCTTACATGGTTCAAGGTTATAGGGGAGGGAAGGGGGAGGAAGAGCTGCGCGCGCATCAGATTCAAACAGCTCTATCTCCGTAACCATTCAGAATTAGACACATGTTCATACGAACTTTTTTTCTCACAGTGACCGATACTATCACCTCCCGAAGTATTGACCTTTCCTCCTGAAACACCCTGTATATACTTGAAAGGTTTGAGCCGGAGTATCCACAAAAGCCTACACACTAAAAAAAAAAAAAAAACCCTTCCATTTATATCCACCTATTTTCTGATAATCCATCTTTCATCGTGAATGAGGTAAACAGGGTTTATATTGACGATATATAAAAAATAATTGACGACTGCATTAAGCCCAAATCTTCTGAACTATTTGTTCAATTATTATAGTTCTCTTGTCTCATCTTCGCCAGGATTAAATGTGTCATACGTGAAAAATATATTCTTCTATAATGAAGTTGGCTAATACCCGAAATTCTAAAGAATAAGTGTTTACAGATACTCCTCTGAATGGAGGATGGGACTTTATTGATCAAATGATTTATCTCTCTCTCTCTCTCTCACAAAATGCTGACTTCTCGCTGTGCTTTCAGACACTACTTTTGGCTCAAATCAGCTTCGGTCTTTCCCTTGACAGGTTCAACAGCTTCTGCAAGATTTGATTCAGTATTTCGGCGTTTTGTTCGACCTGTGCGATGAGGTGGGAAAGATTAGACCTCCTGCAATAGTGAATGAGGTCCTTCTAAAAGAAAGATGGGAACGGAATCTCACTCAAGTCCTAAACCCCCTAAGCACCACTTACACAAGACTCTTAACTGGAGAGCAGCTCGGAAATAAGCACCATATGAAGGTGAAAGAGGATAATATATATATATATATATATATATATATATATATATATATATATATATATATTGTAGAATGGCACATAGACACGCCTATAAGTTTCCCTTGATGTCTGGAGCCACAGGGTATATGGCACCTGAGGCACTTGGAGCCTGACAGGCAGCCACAGAAGACATGTAAACGGGAGGTTGCTAACGTTGGGACGAGACAACTGTAAAAGGGTAAACATCTCAATTGTTAATTGGGTAAATCGGAGGACACTGTTTATCGTGTGGGTAAGAATATGTCATTTAGAAAGGGACAGGTCTATCAGAGACTTAGACGGACTTAATTAATAAATTATAGGATTATAGACTTATTCTTTTTTGCACTTCAGAACCCATTCAGAACCAAAATTTTACTAGTTGTTAGTCAAAGTTCAAAATATTAAAACACCGTTCATTTATATAATGCAACACACGAGTTACTCCTTGTATTATAGGTATAATATGCATGGTATAAAAAAAAAGGAAGTTATTTTGTTAAATGCATATTATAAAGTATTTAACATACAGTTTCTATTACACATCCTAATTTTTCATGTAGTTTAGGATAGGCTTACTAGGCTAGGCCATAAATTTACAGTAAAAGTTGGGGGTATTCTCCAGCTCCAAGTGTATTTACTGTAAAACGTTACTTTCATACAAGTAGTGTTGTGTAAGTGCAACAATTTGGCGTAAACGAAGGCCAAGCAGATCTGTAATAAAGAGATTAATGAAGAAATTCGAAGATACTCGAGATGTGAAGACAATTTGGAAAGTCTTTGTGGTCGGGAGAAAACCTGTATAACACGCCATTTTTCACTGGAAATTCGATGATAGCCTAGTCTAGTTAGCTTAACTTAAACTACATGTAAACACATTCAAAGTTCCGTAATGAGATATCGTAGAAATTTATGCTAAATAAGTACTTTCTAACACGCATTAAACAAAATAGGGATTTCCCTTTTTGGAGACTATATTTACAGGATTTAACTGAAGATTTCTGCCTATTGCAACAGATTAATATATTAAAAAGCAAAATAAATATTCTTCATAACAAATCTACAGAAGCAGTTGAAAAATAACATTAACAGTGAGGCTGTTTTGTACTTTGGTTAAAGGAAGGTCGCAGCCTCCACAGCAGCCGAAAGAGGGATGAGCAGATCTGGAACGGGATTTACGAGGTGGGAGAACACTTGGTGTGGCTCGTCTTTAGAAGGAGAGACAGGCCCTTTCTGCAGGAGGAGTTCAACAGACTCTTCAGAGGGCCTCTCCAAGGGAAAATGACTCCCAAAACTCAAACAAGTCAAAGATCACATCATGGAGGAAAAGCAGGGAAATCGCGGATGATACACAGTCAAAAGGGTTAGTTAATTCTCTTGATTCAAGTAAAATGACAACACCGAGTAATAATAATAATAATAATAATAGTTGTTATTGTTTGCATGGCACAAAATCAAATCGACGCATAAAGAAATTAGATTTAAGATGGAAACGTGTGAGAGAAATGGAATAAAAATGGCTTCCAGTAATGGAAAAAAATAGATAGTAGAAATAAGCTCATAATGAACAAATGGATGTTTCCCTAAATAACTAACAACATATGTTATTGACTTCTCTCTGTAGGTCAGGTTAAGTTAAATTAGGTTAAGTTAGATCATGTTAGGTTAGGTTACGCTAGGTTTGGATGTTAGGTTAAGAGAGAGAATATTGCTCGAAGTAACTTCTGAACGATGTTGGCATAGCTACGGGCAAATGAAAAAAAAAATCAGAATCAATTTTCTGACATTTACTGTAATTAAAAAGATTACGAAGTTTTGGTATAAAGTTTGGCAATAAAACCAAAACTCGCCTCATCACACACATTTGAAGGTCGGGTTAAATGCTGAGGGTATAGTTTGGCTTAGATGTGTAGTAATGTCTAATTAAAAATTAGAATGTTTTGGTTATAAGAAATTAAAAGAAGATAATAATATTAAATAAATGAAATTACGATAAATTATGGTTGTTTATATTATAATTATATTTAATTAGAATGTTTTTGTTATAAGTTTATTGAAATTATAATAAAATACTGGTTGACCCAAGCGCGGAGGCTGCGGAAGTACCCAGCAGTCACCGGCCGGCCTTGCGCCCAAGACCTTGGTGTTTTGCGTGCTAGAACGTAATTGTGAATTTAGGCTATTCTTTTGTGTCTCTCTCGGCTTAAGTATTATAATTAAATTCCCCCTCGCATTACCCCGTTTAACTAAGTCTGTTTCGGCAATAATAAAGTAGTAAAAAGTGTAATGAAGATTATAATTAACCCCAGTCTCCCTTTGCGTTGTTAACGGTTTTCGACTCGGCCAGGCTACCATATTTTTAAAGTACACGAAAAGCGAGTGAAAAGCGTGTAGAGAGAATGAATAATGGTAGAAGAGAAATTGAATAAAGAGTAGAAAGTAAAGTAAATAATGAATTATAATAATGAAGAAAGTTATTCACTACAGATGAGGTCAATCTCAATCAGCTGATGCATTTCGGGAAACCTCGTATAATTAATGTCGTTAATTTAATAAAGTGTTTTATATACTGTGTTTTCAGGTAATCTAGGTAACAGGTAACATACGGAACCCCTGTTTCCCTACACGGAAGAGGGTGGTCGTGAATTCCGAGAGATGCCTCAGCCAGAGCAATCACGGAGAGGTGGCCAGCCCAACTCCAACAGTAGCGGCGGCTGGAGGAACCTTGGCAGCGTGAATCCAGTGTTATTATTAATATAATAAATATGAAGCAACAGCTCAATTAACCTTTGCATTTCCACGAGAGCATGTCATGATCAATGTTTTTCTCACGTGAGGGGAATTAAACAAAAATATAACTTCATTTGCCCTCTGCATAAAGTTTTTCCCTCAGTCGTAATTCTACCAAATGAACACGATCAGGTTGCTTGGTTGATGGGGTTGTTCGACCTCCTTCGCAACATCTAAGGTCATATGACGGGGACCTACAACTTTAAGTGGGATCCGAACCACGGATCGCTGCATCATTTGGAAGTAAAGGACTACTGCATCCAACTACTGTACTACACAGACCGAATGTCGTTTAACTTCGCTAACCGACGGGAAGTGGCGTTACGACATTGTTACAGCTATAAAAGTTGAATTGAATTTCTGCACTTTTTCCATTAGCGCACGCAATAAAAACGTCAAAATTTAATTTTAAATTTCACACCATTTTAGATTCATATTCAAGAAATGTTTATGGTCAGTCACGGACTCAATCTGACGTCATTCGTAGTAGTTAAATTTTCTTGTACACTTATTACACGACATAAAAAAAATTATGTCACCGGAATGTACTTAAGCGAGATGCTAATCGAAGCCGAATGCGCGTGGGTATATACGTGGACATACATATATACGCCCCCCCTCCATCCCTCACCCCACTCCACCCAACACACGCTGCAACTGAACGTCATCTTTCCACCACCTTCTTAGGTGTTAATAACAAAAGATAAATCCCACAACGTATTTTCTGACGTCATGTTCAAATTTAACAGGAACGCATCTTAAGTGTCTCGGAGTCTAAGGTAGAAACTGATTTAGAATCTTCTATAAGTGCATGGGACGATTTCGTGGTTGTGTGAAATCGGAAACATCATAAAAAAATGCTCTGTAACGACTATGCTTACTTTGCAGCCCGTTTAAGTGTGACTTCGGGATTAACAAGCAGAGAGGTGCCAGGACTCGATATCTCCACTATGATTCGGGATTCTTACGAGAACATGAAACCACTCACCTATGTTACGATGTGAGTATAACATCTTAATTTGTATGGTAAAATCAATCAATCAATCAATCAATCCTTCTCTCTTATATATATATATATATATATATATATATATATATATATATATGCGCCTCGGTGGTGTAGTGGTTAGCGTCGCTGACTACGAATCCATCGGCCCCGGGATCGAGACCCAGTGGCGGCAGGCGGCAAGCAGCAAAACCCAACTGTTCATCCTTCCACACAATAAAGAAAGTGATTGGTAAATAAATGGGTACCCTGGGTGGCCAGGTGGTTAAGACGCTGGGCTGCTGGTGGGGCGTGGTTCGGATTCCACGTTAAACTGTAGGTGTAAGGTGGAGTGAAAAGCTCGACCTTCGTCAGAACGAACAATTCGGGTGGAAACAAACCAAAGGTTACCAAAGTTATATATAATTTTCTTTTGTTTATTTAACTGCATAATTTTGAAGTAACATTTTCATATGGTAATGTATTTATATGAAGTCGAAACAAAATAAATTTAACTTCGAAGGTTCGCAACTGATGACGAATTCAGTCAAACAGAGATTTTTATAAAATTATACCAAAATAAATTGCTCCAAATGTCAAAACAAAAATTTTTGAACCTCTTAATTCAAGACCTATTTTTAAAGGAAAACAATGTAGATATTGTTGTCTGGGTTTTATATATATATATATATATATATATATATATATATATATATATATATATAGGGTGAACCAAATGTAGGTGGACAGTAAATGATAACGTTTATTTTGAGAATACATATTTAATTTTTTTGTATACTATAATACAAAATAAATTTAAATAAATTTAGTTATAATATTTAATATAATATAACACAAACACTATAGTTATAATGAACACCATAGTTATAATATAATATAACACAAACCGTATTCAACCTACTGTCCACCTACTTTTGGTTCACCGTATATATATATAAAGGGGAGGAGGGGTGACAAGTTTGACCTCTGTGTAATAAGGAATCATCGCACGGAACATTTGAAAGGTATATGTAATAATAATAATAATCACTGGGCAACAAAAAAAAAATGTTTTTCGTGTCCCAAGAATGAAAATACCTTATTCTTATAGTATTTTCTGTGCTGAATCCAAATAAGTTTGTAAAATTTCTCTATCAGGTCTGGTTTTTGTGTGACATGCAATTTAATTTTTAAAAACCCATATAGTTACATACTTATTAAAATATGATCGAAAAGACATACCTGTAGTTTAAAAAGTAGTTTGTTTTGATTTTCTGCTGTGCTTTGCCTCAGGCATGTCTCTCAGGCATGTCCCACTCACATAAAAAACAATAGTACTTGGTGTAACCTAGCTGCAACCCTAGCAAAAGTGCAATGACCTTCAGATCTCCACAGATATTCCACTTATATTTCTGATACTGAAACTTTTCTAAAAGCAGCTTCATGTTGTCGTATGACTCTTTCATGTTTGCAGCATGTGCAATAGGTACAGAAGGAAATTTATTTCCGTTGTGAAGAAGGACTGCTTTCAAGCTGACTTTTGAGGAGTCAATGAACAATCGCCACTCATCCACGTTATGTTCATGACCAAGAGCCCCCATGACTGAATTAACATCTTTACAAAACACAAGTCCATCTTCATGGGAGAACCATTCTTTGAATTCATCATGGCGGCTGCGGAAAAACAAACTTTAGTGTCACGTTGCAGTAGATTCCAACCCTTTAATCTTGAACCTAAAAGTTCAGCCTGCTTCTTAGATAATTTCAAATCACGAACTAGGTCATTTAGATTTTAGATCTCCTTGTGACAGTAAATGTGGTTCATTGGAGGAACAGGTAGCCTGGAATGTTGGATCAGAAATGTCTTCATCTTTTTCCTCGTGATATGCTACAACTACGTTTGATTCCTCATCACTTAAACTTACATGTTCAGGAGGATTTGGTACTGGAAGTTGAGCACTGTGGGGAACTGGTCTCATTGCAGACGGTAGATTAGGGTATTTCATAACTCATAAGGCTCTTTGTTTTTGAAGTGATCCCCTTTGTATTTACCAGGCAGAAATAGCAGTCTGTTGTGTGATCTTTGGGTTCCCTCCAAATCATTAGAATAGCAAATGGCATGTGACGTGAACCGTTTAGCCATCCCGTAAGTAGTCTTACACATGTCACACAACAAATGTGAGGGGCCCAACTCTTGTCCTGATCGCCTACTTTACATCCGAAATAAAGTTCATAGCATTTTTTTACTAATGGTGTAAAGTTACGTTTCTGGGATTTTAAAGTTAGATCGCCATATACATAACAAAAGGAATTAGGATGATTCAGACAGTTCCGCGGCATTACAAAACATCTATATGAATACAACACTGGTGTAAAATTAACAAGAAGCAACAGACACTAGCTGTTAACACTGTGACATTTACAAGCAGACTGACTTGGAGCTGCTCTACACACAGAAACTAGGCTCATGTCTGAACAGGTACAAACATGTTTCAACCTGCACAGTCTGCTGCTCCGACCAAATTTATCCTGCCAGCATTATCAGAACTTTCTCCCCAAAGAAATAAATTGTACTAATTTTACAGAAAAATTAATACAACATATATATTAATATTAATATATTTTATTATAGTTATATTAATTAATATAATATATTATTATATTTATTATTTTTATAATGTTTTATATTATAATATTGTTATATACTTAATTATATATATGTTATTATTTTTTTATCCGGTGATCATGCTAAATGAGGAAAAAATGAACATAGCGTCACAAGTAAACTAAGCATGATAGAAAAAATCTGATTTCATATTTAGATTCAGCATGAAAAAGTACACTTAGAACACCCATCAAAACCCTTGTGACAAAATTGTTGTTGACCAGTGTAATGCCTTAACCTTCTTTATCAGTGTTTTTTTATGGAGACGACTATGAATAAAAGCGAACCCTTCGACTCGTACAGTGTATCACAACTTTTGTCACCGATGGTACAGCGAAGTTCTTGAGCCAATAAACAAAAGGAAATGACTCCATACATTTCCAAACCTCAAAAACCAAAATCGAACCTAACTTTGTTAATTATAAAGAAACTAATAAAAATAACATACAATTTTGAAAGAGAAATTTAACGTGTATACTTTCTTCTATTTTAAAACAAACCATAAAACATTGACTCAAGTTTGAATAGGAGCTAATCCTTAAACTATTAAAAAAACTCCTACAATTCCTTCCATTTCCGGTTTCCATCCATTTCCTGTTTCTGTTTGACCCACAATGTTTCAACCAACAAAACAAAGGGGGGGGGTAATGGGGGAGGGGGGTTATGCAACAAGGGATGGGGTTAGCCCCCCAAGTTGCATAAAGGGGGGAGAGGGTTTTTTAGGGGAGAGGGAGAATGACCTTCCTCCAAAGGGATAATGCTAATATGTCCTCGCCTACGGCGAGTTTGCGAAGCACAAGCCCCCCCCCCCCGTAGGGCAGGGAGCCGAAGGCTCTGCTTGTTTTATTATTATTATTATTATTATTATTATAGGTTATACGATGGAGGGGACCTACATCTTTACGTGGGATCTGAACCACGAGTCGCTACGTAAATCTGAACTCAGAGGGCGGTCTCCTATCGAATTATTCTTCAGACCCAATGTCGCTTATCTTCGCTGACCGACGGGAAGTGGTGTTACGACATTGGCTACGACGTAACGCTCACCTTCATTATAATAACAAAGTTAATTTTTTGTCTTGGAACTAAAAACTTAATACTTTTTTTAATATAAAGAATTAAAAAAAAAATTTGAGAAGTTCATAGACAGATGATGACGTTCTTTTGTATAATAAAATGAAGCTGAAACTGTTTAGAGTTTAGTCAGTTTAGAATGGGGGAAATAACGTACAGTTCTGGAAAAAAGTTCGCATAGAATACTAAAACTTTTAAAAATTATACAAAGAAAATGATTAATCAACAATGATCGAATTTAACTTCGACCAAAACCAATGAAATATCGAAACAAAAACAGATTATTACCAATTCGTAATTTTTCATGCTTTTTAGAACATATTATTTTTAGGTGAACTTTTTTCCGAAGCTGCACCTCTCCTTAAAAAAAAAAAAATCCAAATGTCGCCCTGACATTTGCCTCACACACACCACACACACACACACACACACACACACACACCAAAAAAAAAAGATTAATTCAAATAAAATCTTTAATTTTTTGTTTTTCTTTAATTAATATTATTAATAATTTAATTAAAATAATTATACAAATTTAAATTTATTTTTCTTCTTTATTTGTCATACGTGAATCTCAAATTTTAAAACTTAGTTAACCCATTAGTGCCGAGCATCACTTTACTGCTTTTGTTCTGGCTAACGCCAGACGATTTTAATCAGTCTCGGGAAAGACCTCTCGACACTAATGGGTTAATTACTACTAAGAACGTTCAGTAAAGAAAGTTGTAACGGGAATGAATTATTGTCGAATTGCAGAGAAACAAAATGAATTCGCTATTCCCGAAACCCTTCGAATTCGAGTAGTGAATTGTATATTATATAATAATTAGAATGAATTAGGAAGGGTTTATTTTTATAATAATTATTTAGGAATCGCTATTCAACATTACTTTATAAGTTTGATAAATGCACTCGTGAAAATATCTCGAGTGTGTGAAATTCTTATTTTCTTTTTCAAATCGAGTTCCATCGTATGTTTTGAAGTTCCTTAATAATTCGGTACTTGTAGGTTATCTCCCCCCCACTCCAATTTTGACAGAATATTTTCGTTAAAACTAACGAAAATATCACGACTTAACCTAACCAATTATCAAGGGCGTACAGTTGATCTATTATTAATTATAACATTGTTTGTTTCTGGAATAGTATTTACTATTTACAAATAGATCAACTGTACGTCCTTGATAATTGGTTAGGTTAAGTCGTGATATTTTCGTTAGTTTTAACGAAAATATTCCGTCAAAATTGGTGTGGGGGGGGGGGAAGATAACCTAAAGTACCAATAATTCTTTTACGTACTTAAAACAAAATATAACCTTTTGTGAACAAGGTTGACATTTCCCTCAACTTTGTTGTCAGAAATATATTTTGTAATCGAGCAACTTGTGAACGATAAATTTAGAAAATAAATTTAAATTGTGATCACCTGAAGATCAGGGCCCCCAGCTTCAATTACCAAATGATATCTTCGTTAGAACTAACGAAAATATCACGACTTAACCAATCGTCAAGGGCGTACGGTTGACCTAACCGGGCATTCAATTTAATTTATTGTTATATTTGGTACTGTAAAGCAAAAAACAAGAATACACGGGGGCCCTGATCTTCAGGTGACCCCTTTTTTGTTTACATTTTGATAACTTTTTTTTTAATGTTGACGAATCTACTTCCTGAGTGTACTTAACTGTAATCATAATACAAGATGGAAACTTCAGTTTATCTCTACACAAAGCTTAAACAAATTAATCATTATTTTTGTCTTATTGCTTTTAAATGCTAAAATGAATTACCTATTGATATAAAGAAAATAGGGTGCTACTGTAGTATGCGGCCTACCGTTAAGTTTCTACTGTAGTATGCGGTCTACCGTTAAGTTTCTACTGTAGTATGCGGTCTACCGTTCAAAATGTTTAAAATGAATTGAAAATGAATTGAAAGGAATTATAATTTAATTTACACAATTAAGGAATTATTAAAGAAGTTAAACATATTACTACCGCATACTTATAGTAGACCGCATACTACAGTACGCCCTTGATGATTGGTTAGGTTAAGTCGTGATATTTTCGTTAGTTTTAACGAAAATCACGACTTAACCTAACCAATCGTCAAGGGCGTACAATTAACCTAATAATAAAATAAGAAGAAGATAAGAAGCTATAATTAAAAGGTAGACCACCGAATCGTAGGTAGACCGCATACTGCAGTAGCACCGAAAATAGTTCAGACATCATTTCTCGACGTGACACTTTATTGATAAAATACATTGTGGATGACGCATCGCGTTCTCTTGTACCTTTCACAATAGTTAAAGCCTAAAGCCTCGTTGCGAGCGTTTCCATTAATCCATTAGACACGAAATTATTAATTCATTAAATGCTTATTCCATCTCTTGAAATGACACCATTCGATCAGGCAAACATCCCCCCGTCATGCGCAGCTCCAAAACCAAATACATTTACCCCACATTAATCAATTATATAACTTTCGTGACTGAATAAGGCATTTATAAGCCTTTGCGCGAAGTAATGAATCCTCGACCATTGCTACGAAAGAACCTGACAACTTACGGAAATTAAATAAAATGTAATGCTTATAAATTTATTATAAAAATTGCCTATTCATCAGATTAATAATATTATTGAGGTTGTTTAACCACCTTCGTAACAGCAAAGGTCATGTGACGGAGGGAACCTACAGCTTTACGTGGGATCCGAACCACGGGTCGCTATATCATATGAACGCAACCTATTCATCAGAAGCTATAACCAAATTCCCGACAAGTCACTTCGAACACACCCTCTTAACCTAACCTAACTCAGCTTCACCTAACCTACCCTAATGAAGATGAAGCGTGTCGATAATGTCTTGTTGGCGTTGTGGCCTTTCGAAAGACAACTTTTGAGTGACTGAATAAATTCTCGAGAGACGTAAAAAACTTTTTCCTGATACAAAATTTTTGGGCGAAAGTATTTCGACCTGCAGTAATACGCGGCTAAACACAATATGAAGTTATTCAGTCTATCCACTTTCATCTGTTTTAGTCTAATTTAACCTAATTTTTATCTTATCCTAACGTAGCTTAATCTAACTTAACCTAACTCTACCTCATCCTCATTTACAAAGAAAACTATTAGAAGTGTAGCAGACAATAACGTCGAATAAATCCTTCTCGACATCATTTCGACAAAAAGTCCATTCGAGAGTTTTGTTCTGACGTTTGAAGTAAAAAATTCCCGTTTTGTTGACAGTTTCGACGAAAATGCATCTCAATCAACGGACTTATTCTCGTGTTTTCAAATAATCGACATTTGTTTTATGAGAATCTGTGTCAGAAAGTGAAACAAAAATTCACCCGACCGAATATTCAGTTATTTTCCATCGTCATAAAAATGTCCATAAAATATTTTTAAAAAATGTGTGTTCATAAAGGCCATTAAATATTAGAGAAGTTAACTAATAAAAATCAATAAGACCAACCGTTTGGTTTCGCAAAAGATGTTGACTTGTAAGGCGTTACAAAAACGCGGTGTTACAGTAGTTTGACGTTAGAAGTAAACGGGTGCGGCAAATATAACGCCCTTTTTAGTTTATTCTCTTTTATTGAAGGAAATAAATCAATTACAGCATTTTAAGAGAAATAATAAGGTTTTTAAGAAAAATACAGCATTTTAAGAAAAATAATAAGTACTTTCTCAGTAAAAATAAAAATAACTGGAATTTAATTAATTTTGTGGTTGGCTCAATACACCTTAAAAAAAGATGCACAATTATTAAAAGGGCGTTACATTTGCCGCACCCGTATAACTGGAGTCTAACGCAAGCTTGACGTCACACACACACAATATATATATATATATATATATATATATATATATATATATATATATATATAAACTACACAGAAGTTATCCTGAAAAACCATAATTCCTTTATTGAGGGAAACATAGGAATAAATTTCTCTACAAAATCGTTAAGATACAGTTCATAGTTTCAGAAATAAAATTTGGCATTCAAACACCCTTATTTGCCAAAATCCATAAAAGAAAACGCGACATGTGAATGACAAATTTTTATTTATTAAAATAAATATTAAAACGAACTTAAACGTACCACTACCCATATACAGATTAAATCTTGAACTTAATTTGCATATGACAAATATAAAGAGATGTAAACTGAATGTAAAAAAGTACCTTCATAATGACATAGTTAAACTGTTGTATCGGACTGACAACTAGCTAGTTGTGATTTGACAGTAAAAACTGCCTCAATATTCAACATTGCCTTATAAAATTTCGGATCACCTGAAGATCAGGGCCCCCATGTATTCTTGTTTTTTGCTTTACAGTACCAAATATAATAATAATAAATTAAATTGAATGCCCGGTTAGGTCAACTGTACGCCCTTGACGATTGGTTAGGTTAAGTCGTGATATTTTCTTCAGGTGGATCGGGCTGGGGGGTAAGATCTTCAGGTGGACACTCTGGGGGGTAAGAGTTTCAGGTGATCCTGATCTCGTAATAATTATTGTATATATACAGTATATATATAGTAAGCCACCTTTTTTACCAATTAGGTCGGATTTTGTAATTAAGTCCAATTTTCTTGTGCGACCTACGTTTTTGAGGTTAGGTTACGCTAGGTTAGGTTAGGTTAACTCAGGTTAACCTAAAACAAATAAGTGTGTGTGTGTGTGTGTGTGTGTAAAGGCTGAAGAAAAAATAATCATTGTATACGGTATAAAAACGCTTTCTCTAAACTTTCTTATAGAATTCCTTCTACCTTAACACGAGCGAAAGTGATTAAACATTCGAAAATATAAAATATATAACCTGTTCGACCTACTGGGTAACAATGGTCACGAACAAAAATTTATGCAAATGTTCGACCAACTTAGGTATTTTTTATGCAGGAAGGAGGGGACCAAGGGTGAATACCCACAAAAACGCCCCCCCCCCATAATAATGATTATATATATGATTTTATATTGGTCACTTGCGTCGTGGGTCAACGAATCACCGACTTCCTACAGCAGAACGCGCCCGAAACACTGGAAACGTCGTATTTTTGGGTGGGCAAAGGCAATTGCATTATCCTGTACATCCAACTAGAAACTTTATAACAGGACACTTTTCATTTAAACGATATTTAAAAAAAAAGTATGATGATCAAACATAATGCGAATTCATTTGGTTTCCTTTCTCAGGAGTGACGGTTCCCAAGTGTGGGGCCACGGCCTGGGTTTGTTGGGAGCCAGAAAAATGGACCTAAATGAGCTGCTGGAATCGGCTCTTACCGAAGACGATGAAATCAGTTTCATTGATGAATAACTGAAGAACGTCACTGAAGACGGAATTTCGTGCTTTCCTGCAAGGACTTCAATTGGCCACTCGCGCACTTTCATAGATCTATCAACCGCGCATCAAGAAATAATTTTTGTGATCATCGTATTACATTAACATAATACGAGTATATGTGCAGTTCTTGCAGTATATATGTATATAACATATTTAAAAATATATGCAATATAGTAAATGCACAAGGTATGGTTACAAGGACTGCGATACAAACTACTTCGATAACGAATATTTCTATACACCATTATGGGGCATTCAATGAATAAATAATAATAATAATAATAATAATAATAATAATAATTAATAAGGATTTACATTTAATTTCCAATATTCTGAATAGTTTTTTATTTTCAGTACTGAGTTTCTTAATAATAATTCTAGATAAGAATTTGCAGTATGCTAAGAACACTGTCTTCATTTTTTTGTTCTGCTGACGCGTTTCGTTCATATACTTTGAACATCTTCTTATCTAGAGTTATTATTAAGAAACTCAGTACTGAAAATAAAAAACTATTCAGAATATTGGAAATTAAATGTAAATCCTTTATAAAGACATAGGCTGATATCGACTTTCTAAAATAATAATAATAATAATAATAATAATAATAATAAGTGCTACTGTAACTTCAGTTCTTATACAATTCTTTTTCAGATTACGTTGGTAATTTCAGTGTACCATATGGTTACCAAAATCGGGATACAGCGAATCAAATAGTAAGTATGGCCAGTGTATCAAGACTTTGGTAACCAGCTGTACAATCGGCCGCGGCATTTTTGTCGCATTCATTGCTTACTTGTATTAAAAATGTTTAGGTTAAATGCAGGAATTAGGACACGTGGGTGGGGGGGGGGGGAAAGGAAAAAATAGTTAATACAAAATGAAGATGAAAAATTATATGTTTAACTTTACATGGAAAAATTATCTTGAAACTTAATAAATCACACTAAAAGGGGTCCCTTCGAAGTATTTGTTTAATTTAAAATAATAATTTTAACAGTGTAATTTAAATTGAATATATCATTACAATATGGAATTATTATCTGCAGTACTTCTCGCAAATGGCAATAATATGAAAGAAGAACGAATTTGAAACACGTTAAAAATATGAAATGTAATCGGGTAATACTAAATCGTCGAATAATTAGTAAAAAGCAAACAGTAAACTAACTAACTAACTAACTCACTAACTAACTAACTCACACACACACACACACACACCAGAATTTTGCCTTTATAAAGTGAAAATAGATTGAACTTGACGATGGAAGACGATCGATGGTAAAACTGAACGGTTTCCTTGTCATAATAAGTGATGTATTGAATCGTGTCCCGAATTGGGATTAAAGAAAGGATACAAACGGAGACTAAAACGCTTGTCAAACATGGTGTACCACAGGGCTCTCACTCGTGGATCCACGAGTATTTTTATTATATGTAAATGACCTTCCACGCTCATGTGATACTTAACTTCATAATGTTTGCAAAGATGTTAATTCAGCTAAGAACATATTTAAATCAAAATTTATCAGTGTAGTGAAATGGTTGACCACCAATAAACTCTTCTTAAATACCAGTAAAACAAATTTAATGATTTTTACTAATAAACGAAATGTGTATCTTGATGAACTAAATGCTGAAATGTTGATGAAATCGCTGTAAAGGAATGTCCTGTAACAAAATTTCTTTGTGTAATGCTAAGCAGGAATTTGCAATACAGTGATCATGTACAGTAAATTATACCTAAAAAACAAATTTCAAGGAGCGTTGTTATAATGTTTAAACTTAGAAGTGTAGTCCCTAAACAGGTTTTATTAACTCTGTATCATAGTCATGTTCTTCCTTATAGCTATAACGTACTGCACCCTTGTTTGGGGAAACTCCGTTAACAACGCTTTAAACAGTATCTTTGTCATCCAAAAACGAGCAATAAGGTTATCTGTTACTGCTTTCCATGATCATTCTTGTATATTATTCAAAGAGCTAAAACTGCTAAAACTCAAACATGTAATCAAACTGGCACATTTTATTTTTATTTACGAGTGTAAGAACAAAATCATTAACTTACAATGGGTAAATAAATATTTTGTAACTCATCAAGAAATCCAATCATAACAGACCAAAAATAGATCAAAGCATGTTGCACCTCAATTTAGATTGTATTCATTTAAAAAATTACCCATTTTCATTGGACTGAAACTACAGAATGATTTAAATGCTAATATAAAAAATATTGTGAATGTAAATTCTTTTAAAAACAAATTGAAATCTCGATTAATAATGGAATACTGATAAAAATCTGGGATTAAATGTACATTACTCTATTACTTATTCATTTCTCTTATCTTAGCTAGGATTAATTATTGTTATTTTTATTATTCATGTTTCATGTCTAATATCGATTTCTTTGTATAGTATTGGTATCATACCTTCAATAATGACTTTATACTTGTTTTATATCTATAATAATAATAACTTAAGATTAATATAGACTCTAATTAATAATTCTCATTCATAATTTATATATTATTAATTAATAATAACTAAATTTTATTTTTAATTAAGAGCCCAGTAAAGCCTAAAGCTTAAAGGCCAAATTAAATAAGATAAATAGTCCAATTTCACAATTATTTATGTTAAAACAAAAACCAAAATTATATTTATTTTATGAATAAAGGGGATGCAATTAAATTTGAATTAATTTAAGTGTATTTTATCCATTAAATGAATGGATCATTAATAACGCGAGCATCATACACAAATTCCTTGTTCGTAGCTTCAATCAACATCGATATTGTTATTTTTGTTGTATTTTTATTTTTAGCCAATTTTTGCTTTTAGTTTTTTTTAAATTTACTCTGTTTAGTCTGACAGTTATTTTTCCGCCAGTAAAATTTTTCATTCAGAAATGAATTCACGCGCGTTTATTCGAGTTAAGAAACATTATTTTTTACAAGTATGAAGAAGAAATGCAACGCCAGCAAAGGAAGCCTCTGTGGTGTAGTGGTTAGCATTGCTGACTACGAATCCACCGGCCACGGGTTCGATACCCTGTGACGGCGGTCGGCGTGCAGCCAACCCAACTGCTCATCCTTCCATACAATAAAGGTTGGTAGATAACTGAGGACCCTTGGTAGCCGAGTTGTTAAGATGCTGGGCTGCTAATCGGTAGGTCATGCGATCGAGTCCGGGCGAGGACTTTGCAATTTCTGACCGCCCTTGATGGGTCGTGGTTCGGGATTCCACGTTAAGCTGTAGTTCTAAAGTGGAGCAACACGCTTGACCTTCATCAGAATGAACAATTCGGGCGGAAGAAAAACCAAGGTTACCTATATAAATACATATTACTTCCAACATGTTTTAAGGTTTAGTTTTTGGGGTAAATTAACGAATACATATTTAAATACAATTCAGTTATTTTCATCTCCCTATTTCATAACTTAGAATGCTATTCGTTCTTCAACAATACCGGGTGGCCCAGAAGTAATAGGGCAGTTAGAATTATAACAACAATAAAATTGTAGTCACTGCTGATTGTACCACTAACTACCCTATTACTTCTGGGTGGCTACAATGGATTCAGCGCAGTGCTCATGCCCCCAAACTGGTTGCGATTCATTAATGGGATGAATTTGCAAACAACATCGCAAACCTAACTGAGAGCTAGATTGAATTTCTGATTAATTACAAAATTTAAAATGATTTCAATATACAGGGTGTCCCGTAAGTCTGGACCCATAGGGAAAAATAATAAAATTACAAAATAGTCCAAAAATTTATTACATAATCTGTTCAAAGTGTCCGCCGTTGTGTCGCACACATAGTTGAAGACGCAATCTCCACTGCGACAGCACTTTCTGAATCACAGTCGCAGAAATTTCTTGACACGCCTCCACAATGCGTGCTTTAAGGTGGAAAATGTTCTGAAGTTTGACCTCGTACACTTTGGCTTTCAAGTGGCCCCACAAATAAAAACATAATAAAAAATAATAAAAAAATAATAATAATAAAATAATAATAATAACAATAAAAAAATATATTATAAATCCCTATGGGTCCAGACTTACGGGACACCCTGTATATATATATATATATTTAGTGGTGGACCGGATATCCGCATCCGCATAATTTTTAACATCCGCATCCGCACTTCTGACTGCGGATGTTATGCGGATATTACCTCTAATAAATTATGCAATTTACAATTAAATTAGCTTATAAAGTAGCTTATAATGCCCAGTCATGCATATTTCATGTAAAGTATTAATTATTAATGAACAAACAAATATATAAAGCTCAAAATATAAATAGCTGGTAACAGAAAATTGAATGAAACTTGTTTCATTGAATTTTCTGTGGCTGAAACTCTTGAGAAAGTTATTATTTTTATCATAATGAAAACATTAATATTAATTTTAATTCTTATGCATTGCCTGCCATAATAGTAATATCACGAAATTTGAAAAATTATGTCATATATTCATAATTTTATATTATATTGATAGATTAACTGGATCATATGTAGAATTCGGACCCCAGGTAACCCTAATGGAGAATACAGACCCCAACTTTCCCCTAATGTAGAATCCAGACCCCAACTTTCCCCGGATCAAATGTAGAATTCGGACCCCAGCCTTCTTTAGTTATCTTTATAAGGCTAACTAACGAAAATATCATGACCTAACCTAACCATCGTCAAGGGCGTACAGTTAACCTAACGATTGGTTAGGTTAGGTCGTGATATTTTCGTTAGTTAGCCTTATAAAGCTAACTAAAGAAGGCTGGGGTCCGAATAGTTAAAGAGTAGCTTAAACAAGCCAAATGGAGAATACAGACCCCAACCTTCCGCTAATGTAGAATTCGGATCCCAACCTTGGTAGGGGTCCGAATTCTACATATGATCCGATTAACTAAATATTCGCATCCGCGGATATTGAAATTAAAGATCCGCATCTGCAGATGTTGAAAAACTGACATTCGGTCCACCACTAATATATACACACACACACACACCAAAGTGTGTGTGTGTGTGTGTATATATATATATATATACGGTATAGATTACGTAATTTCACAAGTATCGCCAATAATAAGCACCTTTTTTACCAAATACAGTAAATCTGATTTTCTTGTACGACCTACTTTTTTGAGGTTAGGTTAGGTTAACTCAAGTTAACCTAGTCTAAACTAAACTAAGTAACCTAAATTTAAAAGTTGGCAACCCAAGTTGCAACACTGTTTCCCGTTAAATCAGTTAAGTTAAGCTACATTGGGTCTGTTCAGTAGTTGAATGAGCGACCATCCCCCACATTCAGGTAATGTAGCATCCCTTAGATCAGCGTTCCTCAACCTTTTTTGTACTGCGGACCCCTTATCAAAATCTTAATATTTTTGGGGCCCCCTCCCCAAAAATTATCTTTTGCATTATGATTAAGTAGCATATAGACAAATTGAGGTATCCAGATTAGTATATTTTTTTAGACTTCATTTCTACTTCAAAATCGGAGTAAAAATGTAATAAAAATGCATAAAACTTACCGCTGTTGTGTTTACATAAAAAAAAACAGCATAAAAACAGGGAAGGGGCTCATTTGTGCCAAAAACTCACAGTTCATGAATTGGAAACATAAGATGGTCGTAAAAAAAAACAACCGAAAATGTTATCGGTTAGAGGTCAAAATTAGCCACCAAAAAAAAAAGGGGAAAAAAAATTGTTTTACTGAATATAATCTAGTCAACTCAAGGACCCCTTAAACACAACTCACGGACCCCCATGGGTCCACGGACTCCCTATTCAGAACCTCTGCCTTAGATGATTCGGATCGTACGTTAAACTGTAAGTTACCTTCGCCACATGACCTTTCCATGCCGTTACGAATGACGTTAAAGAACCCCAAACAAACGTTATCATATGAAAATAAAAACCCACTCTAATAGACAGAGTTTATTTCCACGACAGTTTCGACGCCCACTGGCATCCTCCTCGGGTGGATACAGAAACACGAATGAACCAAAACAAGAGGGAAAAACAGTCCAGGGACCGACCGTTAAGAAATTCGCACCTAGGTTAGATCCCATTCTCCCGACACCGGAAGGGCATTTTCATTAAGTACATTCGCGCAAATTTAAAACTATCTTCCTGTTCTAAACATACAGATTCTATTATATTTTTCTTACATAATTATTGAATTTATTATTAATTTTATTACATTTAATATTGCATAATTATTTATTACAGAAATTATAAATTTATTATTACATTGGTTATTACATTATTGTTTTATTAACAGAACTTATAAACCGAAAAACGAATGAAAAAAGCCGATTAGGAAACAATCCAGAGAAATTCGCACCTAGGTTAGATACCGTTCTCCCGACACTGGAAGGGCATTTTATTACAGGGTCCGCTTATAAGTACATTCCCACAAATTAAAACTATCTTCTTGTTCTATACGTACAGATTCTAATATTTTGACATAATTACTGCATTTATTATTACATTTACATTTTTTTAACATTTATTATTATTACCTTTACCCTAATTATTAAATTTATAATATTACCTTTATTATTACATCTGTTGCATTTATATTTATTTCCCACGACTCCGTAAGGGATTTTTTGACCAAGAATCTCATTAAAGGGTCTAACTTATAAGTACCTTCGCACAAATTAAAATTATCTACTTTTTCTATACACACAGATTCTATTATTTTTCTTTTGACATAATTATTACATTTATAAAGTACCTTACTTGATTCCCAATCTATAGCATGATTATTTTGGCTGGCGTGATAAAAAATGGCATTATTAGTATTACAACTTCTGAAATAAATATAAATGCAACAGATGTAATAATAAAGGTAATATTATAAATTTAATAATTAGGGTAAAGGTAATAATAATAAATGTTAAAAAATGTAAATGTAATAATAAATGCAGTAATTATGTCAAAATATTAGAATCTGTACGTATAGAACAAGAAGATAGTTTTAATTTGTGGGAATGTACTTATAAGCGGACCCTGTAATAAAATGCCCTTCCAGTGTCGGGAGAACGGTATCTAACCTAGGTGCGAATTTCTCTGGATTGTTTCCTAATCGGCTTTTTTCATTCGTTTTTCGGTTTATAAGTTCTGTATAATAAACAATAATGTAATAACCAATGTAATAATAATTTATAATTTCTGTAATAAATAATTATGCAATATTAAATGTAATAAAATTAATAATAAATTCAATAATTATGTAAGAAAAATATAATAGAATCTGTATGTTTAGAACAGGAAGATAGTTTTTAAATTTGCGCGAATGTACTTAATGAAAATGCCCTTCCGGTGTCGGGAGAATGGGATCTAACCTAGGTGCGAATTTCTTAACGGTCGGTCCCTGGACTGTTTTTCCCTCTTGTTTTGGTTCATTCGTGTTTCTGTATCCACCCGAGGAGGATGCCAGTGGGCGTCGAAACTGTCGTGGAAATAAACTCTGTCTATTAGAGTGGGTTTTTATTTTCATATTTTGACCTTCACGTAGAAAAAAGTGTTTTTTTGCAAACGTTATCATCATTATCTTCTCGAGCGCAGAATTGGATGTCGACTTTGAGCGTCAGCGGACAATCACGTGACACTTACTGCATTTCAGGAATCATCATTTTACGCTTTCGAAAGTTTATATATTTTCGATTTCTTATTCTTCTTCTTCCCTTTGAATTACGGGAGCTTTGTTTGCTTCGACTAGAGATCACGCATGAAGTTATGCCTACGCTTTCGTCCCTTAAATGAAATAAATTATATAATTATAATTTATTTTTACGAGTTGAATGTATTTCACTGCACTGCAACGGGTCGGTCGTAAATCACTTTTTTACGATTTATGAGGTATGAAGTGTGTGTGTGGGGGTGGTGAAAGGGGAGGAAATTGAGGGTGAAAAGTGGAGAAAGAGTGTCGGAGAATGCGAGTTTATAACTGCAGTTTTGGGAGGTCGTAAAAAACAACAACAAAAAAGGTTATTTTATGGGATGAATATATATTAATAAAAGAGAAAATGTTCCTTCACGGCTTATGGAAGAATGCGTTCATTACTTCATTCATTAGTCGCGTATGTACAGTATGTATGTATGTAGCATTTTACATACAAGTTATTCACTTCTTAACGTTATGGTAAGTAATAGCCTACCCTTTAAAGAGCAATAATATGTACTTAGCAATTATGCTGCTCGCTGCTAACACCCTGAAAAAGTGAGGCCTTTGTTTTGTATCTACTTTATATATGATGGCTGCAAAGAACTCAACTACTGGGAAAGACTACGTAAACTAAATCTGTACTCACTGGAAAGAAGAAGAGAGAGGTACATCATAATCTACATATGGAAAATGATCGAAAAACTGGTACCAAACCTAAAACTAAACCCAATTACCATTCAAACAACACTGGAAAATAGGAAAGGCAGAATGTGTAGTGTTCCCAAATTAAAGGCACGACAAGGGACCTCCTCAACCCTGAAGGAAAATAGCTTGGTTGTCAGGGGGGCCAAGACTTTTCACCAGCTTCCTAAGGACCTCAGAAACGTAACGGGGGTCAAAGTTGAAGTCTTCAAGAAAAGACTGGATGCCTGGCTCAGGACAGTACCAGATGAGCCGGGCGTGCCTGGCTATGTACGGTGGAGAGCGCAAGAAAGCACTCGCTCCTCCACCGACCAGACCTAGAGGCGGGGCCACCAGCTTGACCTCCGTGTGAAGAGAGACCAACGCACGAAACAACATAAGGTAAGGTAAGGTATATATATATATATATTATATATATATAGGGTGAACCAAATGTAGGTGGACAGTAAATGATAACGTTTATTTTGAGAATACATATTTAATTTTTTTGTATACTAAATACAAAATAAAATTTAAATAAATTTAGTTATAATATTTAATATAATAAAACACAAACACATAGTTATAATGACACCATAGTTATAATTAATATAACACAAACCGTATTCACCTACTGTCCACCTACTTTTGGTTCACCGTGTATATATATATATATATATATAACCCAAAGAAATTAAAAAAATAATACTTTTAACGTATCTTGGGATATATAATTTTTTCTATTGAATATACTAGAAGGTATCCGAGTAATGGTGCAAAAATAATTAGTTATATTGTTTTTCATCAGTCATTTTATATACAAAGGAATACAAAGGACGCTAAACAGCAACAGACCGACTAGTCCCTACGAAGCTGTCTGATTAAGAAGGAAGTTAAAGCAAAGCAAAGAAGAGAGGTTGAAAGGAAGGAGAGAAAGAAATTTAAAGATAAAAATACAATATAGATGGTCACTCAGGGCGTATTCGACGCTCGAAACCCCCATTTAGAATATGAACAAAATGATCTTGCGGAATGAATCCAATAATCTCTCTGATACTTTGACGAAGTTCTTCCAGATCCTGGATTTGTCAAGAGAGAGAAGTGGTGTAACATTCTCCCGTCGAACTCTGATATGTCTTAATATGTTCAATACTTGTCGAAATATACCCCTAAAGTTTGAGTAGATCTATGTAGGAGTGAAGACAATGTCGGAAAAAAAAATTATGTTCAAAATATGACACGTTTTTGGTGTCCGAAATTAAATAAGAATATATACTACATTTTTTCGTAGGTTCTTTGTTTACAACCAATATGAAAGTATAAATTCTAGTGTATTATAATATAAATAGTAATTTATAATTAAAAGTATTTAATATAAATTTTATTAATACTAAAAATCAGGGATCTTTTAAACTATTTCCCCCCCGAGCTTCAGAGAGAGGGGACATAGTTTAAAAGGTCAATATTAGGGGGTAAATAATTAAACAGGTTTTACTTATCTTATTTACATAATAGAATTTTTAAGATATGTATCTAAGATACGTATCTTGAAAATTCTATTATATTCTATCATATTTCCGGTTTATAGAGAACCATTATTTACATAGGATAAAATTTGAATGCCCGGTTAGGTCAACTGTACGCCCTTGACGATTGGTTAGGTTTAGTCGTGATATTTTCGTTAGTTTTAACGAAAATATCACGACTAAACCTAACCAATCATCAAGGGCGTACAGTTGACTTAACCAGGTATTCAATGAACCTAACCGGGTATTCAGTTGACCTAACCGGGCATTCAGTTATTTTTTTACCCTTCGTACGAGTAGAAAAATATCCCGCGTTTTAACGAAAATATCACGACTTAACCTAACCAATCGTCAAGGGCGTACAGTTGACCTAACCGGGCATTCAATAATTTTACCGTAGGTTTCGATATATATATATATGCCCGGTTAGGTTAAATGAATGCCTGATTAGGTCAACCGAATATCCGGTTAGGTTCAATGAATGCCCGGTTAGGTCAACTGTACGCCCTTGACGATTGGTTAGGTTTAGTCGTGATATTTTCGTTAAAACTAAAGCAAATATTAGACTAAACCTAACCAATCGTCAAGAGCGTACAATTGACCTAACCGGGCATTCAAATTTTATCCTATGTAAATAATAGTTCTCTATTTATTATATGTTTGCAATAAATAATAAATTTGTTGTTATTGTTTTCTTATCTTATTTTGGTTAATTTGCAGAGTTTAAACTTTGGGGGGGATATAGGTGAAAAGATCCAAAATCAGCTGTTTAATTGCATAAAGAGTAAATTATTTGAACATAGACTATTCAAGTATCCATGATATGTTACGTAAAAATAAATTAGTTACCCATTTGTTATAAAAAATATATATATTATAAGTGTGACCAAATGAAAGTTTAATATTTTAATATAATGTAATTTTGAAATTTTTAAGTTTTCTTTTAAAAGGTTGGATCACCTGAAGATCAGGGCCCCCAGCCTTCTTTAGTTAGCTTTATAAGGCTACTAACGAAAATATCACGACTTAACCTAACCAATCGTTAGGTCAACTGTACACCCTTGGCGAATGGTTAGGTTAGGTCGTGATATTTTCGTTAGTTAGCCTTATAAAGCTAACTAAAGAAGGCTGGGGGCCCTGATCTTCAGGTGATTCAAAAGGTTCGAGATGAATTAACGACTTTGTTTACAAGTTACGCTAGTAAAATAATGACCGTACTGGTAACTGTAAAGGGTAACTCATCCATAAATGAGTATCGTTACGTAAATGTAGTATGCCATATTTATATGGCATTAGTAAATGAGTCACCATTTTTAACCAGAAACGTACAGTTAACTCATTTGCTGCGCAACCCGTAATATCACGGGCCCTCGCTTCTGACCATTTCTGTGCAGCCCTCGATATAGCCTACATGGATTTAAACTTTAGACTGAGATATCTCTGCGTAGCCCGTGTTTTTGGCTCGACTCGTAAATGGGCGCTCGCGCAGTTAACGGGTTAATATCATATTTCAAAACAAAATTACAAAAACCAAAGTAATACTAAGCAGCTAGCTTAGTATTGTTTTGGTTTTTGTATTTTTGTTTTGAAAAATGATATTAACTGTATGTTTCTGGTTAAAAATGGTGACTCATTTACTAATGCCATATAAATATGGCATACTACATTTACGTAACGATACTCATTTATGGATGAGTTACCCTTTACAGTTAGTTTGAATGGTACTTTCCTGTTATCCCGAACCCCAGACCTTTTGCCGGAAAGATCACAACTTAACCTAACCAACTGTCAAGGGCATATAGTTGACCTAACAGGAAAGCACCTGTTTTTCTGTTACTATTATTAATAATCTTTTAAAGTCTCATTATGGACATAAAAGAAATACAGTTAGGTCAACTGTATGCCCTTGACAATTGGTTAGGTTAAGTTGTGATATTTTCGGCAAAAAGTCTGGGGTCCGGGATAACAGAAAAGTACCGTTTGAATAAATAAAACGCAAATAAAATACCTCGTCAATCTTGATAATGTGTAATCTTGTCCTTGGCCAAGATAATTTCAAAAAACCTGCTCAGTTGAGCTTGGACGTGACTTAGTACTATGTCAAATCACACGTTTTTAATGTCCAGTTGAACGCAATATTATAGGAAAAATTGTCCAATGAAGCACCAACAAAACGAACTTAAGCGTGTCCATTGGACAGATTTACGTTTTCAATGTAAGCGTCGACTAGCTCCGAGGCGAATTACTAATAACAAAGAAACTCTGAAGATATTCATAGCATATGAACAAAACGTCAGCCAGTCCGAAAAAGAAGTAAAAACAAATCTTATAATTTATAATTATAATTACACTATTTATATCTGATTCAACGCTGCTATTTTAATGGTTATGAGTAAACAATATGCTCGCATACTATTACGTATTAACAGAAAAAAAAAAACTTGGTGAAAGCAATTGTAAAAAAATCTATAGTCAATTATTTTGACAACTAACAGAGAGTCGAAATTTCATTAATTTTGACGGAATGTGTTTCGTTTCATTTACCAAAGAAACAATTTCTCAAAACAGTTTAAAAAAAATGCTACAAATTTTTAAATTGACATTTTACTTCCATTAATTTTGTGATAATATACTTTTATGTGTAAAGTTTTCTTCGTTTTTGATATGATGGATATGTATTGACAAATGTAATCCTTGCAAACTTTCCTTGATGTAACGCATGCGCAATTAGTGAACTGTATACGTGATAACACAAATTACATGGCGGTTTGGGTATCATACCATACTGCATTAACTACACTGAGACAATTAAAGGCGTATAATTGTATTTTTGTTTATCGTTTACAAATTAATTTCCGAAAAAAATATTCTACCCAAGGTAATCTACAGGGTGTTCCATAAGTCCGGTCTCAAAGGAAAATTTATTTAAAATTAAATTTACAAAAGTAATGCATCAGCACTAAAGCAGATGTTCAAATTGATGTCTTGTTTTGGGACCTTTTTTTTGTTGCAAGTAGAATAACACGCAATGTCTAATATGGAAGTGAGTTACACTCCTAAGGAAAAGGCGGAGATGGGACACCCTGTACATATGTCCTTACGGAATAGTAAGAGATTAACATCTGAAAATGTTTCTTTTTTCTTGAAATACCTAAAATATCTTAAAAAATAACACTAAAAATAATGAAAGAAAATTATTATTTATGACGTCAATAAATACTATGAAAATTTTTTTAAATTTTTATTTATATTCAAGCCACATTATTTAAATGACATCACAAAAAAAAAAAAAAAAAGATTGGACCTTTGTAGATATCAAAAGTCTTCTCTCTGAACATAATTGAGAATTTTTGCATCTCTTAAATATGATCTTGAATTTGTGCCGAAAGGTCGTCCAACATTATTAAACTGACGAGTTCGTCGCGACCTTCAGCCAATGGCCGACAAAGTTTTTGTTCATTACTTTACTTCCTATAAAAATTTTAGTATGTGGACGAGGAATGTTGTAAGATGCGACTCCATGGCTTATCCGTGTAGGAATAAAATATATCTCTTGTCGGATTAAGTTTTTCATTCAGAAGGCGCAATCTTTTAAGCACGTAAGCTTTGTTTATGACAACCTAAATACAGAAGTGTGCTCTCGAGTCTCCTTCTGTTAAAATATATATTTCATTAAGAATTTAGTAAGTTTATTGTATACGAATTTTTCAAATACTTTACTTAATGTTGGTGCAGTAATACAGAAACTGGGTAGTAATTGGATGGAGTGTTTGGGATTCTTAATTAAATACGGGGATATTCTAGCTTCCTTTAGAATGTCAGGGAATATATTTAATGTTAGTGATTCATTTATTAGTTTACTGAGTGGCAGTGCACTTTTATCCGATACTAATTTGTATATTTTTAATGGGATCGTATTGATGTCAGAATTTTTTTTTCAGTTTTTTATTGGTAAAAAGATATTCGGTAGGACTGGATTAAAGAAAAATGAGTTTGGATTTGGTTGTGTCATGCATTGTTGGTAGTAAGTGTTAATATTTGGAATCGAGGCGCCTCATGTGAAGAAGAGATTGTAGACACCAATCGACCAGGGAAGTACTCCTGGGGGGACGTTAGGCAGGAGACAGGGAGTGCTGGAACTCCCGTTTCTCCTGTCACTGTCCTCTTTAGCTGATCTTTTTCCGTGTCTCATCTATCCCGTGAGCAGTCCAGAATGTTCTCAAACACACACACACACTTCTCTCTCTATTCTTCGCATCACATACATGCATTTCACACACTACACAATCCTTTCAAAATTCAAAAAAAGGCATTGTGAGCCTCGGAGAACTTGATTTCGGCTTTCTTTCGGACCATTTTTCGCGGATGCTCGCCCTTGCTCACTCCCTCCTGCATAAAAAAATAAAAGTTATTTAATAAACTAGCTATGTCTTTGGGATCACTGTAAGAATTTCCGCCTCGCGTGAAGGAAGACAAGGGATTTGTTTTCACCTTTTTTTGTGTTAATTAAATCGTTCAGTGTGTTCCATAGCCTTTTGGGATTGGATTTTTGTTCATCGAACTTTGAACAATAATGATCTGCTTTCGCTCTTTTAATGACTGTTACCTTAATTTTTGTGTCTCTATTCGGTACTAATCTCAGTTTTCCATAATTTAAAGGTAGTATGTTTGCATTTAATACTCACAATAAGTGCTGAGGTGATCCATTGGTTGTTGTATTTAGTTTTAGATATTGCTTTTGATTTAAGAGTAAAATTTGTATTGAATATAGCCATTGTTGTGCTTGAGAATAACTGAAATTTTGTTCCAGTATCATAGTTAACAAAATGAACGAAAAATCGCTATATCGATGCGGGGACACAGCTAAATGTCATTAAATCGGTTATTTTCCTATTACCAGTGTGATTCTTTGGTTTAATCAAAGAACGTAAGCAACTCCTTGACAAATGCTCTGTATAATCATTTACAAAAAAGACAACCATAATACTCGTATATACAGTAGATTTAAGTCTGTGGATGTGAGAGATTTACATAAATTGTTATAACTTTAAAGTCACAATTAAGTAGGAGAGTTTTTCTCATGAAAATTTAATGCGTGGGCGAGTTTCAGCGCTGAAGTCGCGGGTCAAATTTCCTTTCTTTTCTTCCTTTTTGTAAATTTTGAAAATAAAATTTTAAGTAAAAAATATCGGACCAAAACACTTAATTTCATATATTCAAAGACGAAATATTCATATTCCTGAATTGCGAGAAAATCGGATATCCGCGATAATTAATTCGTAAAATAAATGAACTATAAAGTGAATCGTGATTATTAGGAAGTAAAATATTGGCTGAATATAATTCTAATTAAGTGAAAATACGAAAGAAAAAAAATAGTTTAACTTTTAAAATTCATCCTTAAAAATGGTAACTTGAATTGTTGCTTTAACCCAGTGAGAAGCTGGAAGAGAGTGAGGAACTTTCTCAATTATAGGAAAAGGGTGAGGAAAAACTCGTAAAAGGGCGAAATGAAGCGAGGATTTTGCCTTTACTATAAACACTAATTTGTTTCATTCAGTCTCCGAGAAGAGGGAAACAGAAAGAAAAACAAAATAAAAAGCGTCTTAAAAATCGAACAAAAGTGTGAATACAAAAGAGGGGACAGGAGACTTTCAGAAGGTACCGTCGCCGTCCAACTCCTGACTCTCATTTAACTTATATTTCTGAATGGAATAGTGCAAAATCTGTTCTTCGACTCGGCAAAATTCGACTTCATTAGACAAAAATGTAAAAACTTATCTAATTCTAATTCTTCTCGCTCCTTCTGACACCTAGCCAAGAACCTCTCCAACAACTTTACTTCTTTCCAGCTTCTTTTCCATTCTGACGGCTCAGTTGCCGTCTCTTCTCCTGATAAAGCTGAACTCTTCGCTCACACTTTTGCCTCCAACTCCTCCCTCTGACTCAATTGTCTGAAATTAGAATATCTTCCAAAGATGTTTTTTTCTGCCCCCTCTAGGCTCAACTCGAGGAAAGCGTACGGTCCTGATGGTGTCCCTCCTGTTGTTCTCAAGAACTACGCTTCTGTGCTGGCACCATGCATAGGTAAACTCTTTTGTCTTTGTCTTTCTTCCGGTAATTTTCCTTCCTGCTGGAAGTTCGCTTCCATTCAGCCTGTCCGTCATCTCTCTACTCGTCACAATCTTCTACACGACTATCCCCTTACCTTCAACAACATACAACTCGATCCTTCCTCTTCTCTTAACATTATTGGCGTTTCCTTTTCTCGTGATCTTTCCTCGAAAGATCACATATACTCTCTTTCCAAAACAACTTCTAAGAGGTTAGGTGTGCTGTACTGACTCCGCAGTTTCTTCACCCCCCATTCAGTTGCTGTCTCTGTACAGGGGTCTTATTTGCCCATGTATGGTATAAATTTCTCATATGTGGGCTGGCCCAACTCACACAAAAAATCAACAACATATTTAAACATCTGTATTATCCCAAATGGTTCATTTTTAACGCTCATTTAGCAGCCAGAAAAACCTTTTATACTGGCAGGTCAACTGTAAACAAGGATTACGAGAAAAGTATTGTCCTTCCCTATAACAAAAACTTGAAATGGCTTAAGAAAACTTGTCAGAGAATAGGCACTAATGTGGCATTCAAATATAATAACTGCATAAATGATATGTTAATAAGGAACAAACCTAAGACGAAAAAGACAGGTGTATATACTGTATATTACCACGTAAAGAATGTCTTGATAATGTATACGTGGGAGAAACGGGAAGGGACTTAGTAAAAGAATTTATGAACACAAGAGAGATGTGAGGGTGGAGAATGAAAAAAGTGCTGTATTCTGTCATGTCAGAGACTATAACCATGTAATAGATTTCAATAATTGCAATTTTGTTTTCAGATCTAATAATTATGTTAAGCGTAGAATTGTTGGATCTAGTCTTATAGGCTCTATACAAAATTTTAATCAATCCGATGGTCAATTCTCGTTTAACAATATTATATGTAATAAAATTAAGAATTTTGTAACATTACCATTCAAAAATCTCCAGTCAACACAGGTACATCCATCGGGTCAAAGCTGGGTCGGAGGGGTCACTTAAATCACTTAACTATCCGTTGATAAGAGGATGGGAAAGTTCAGTCAGATAATCCCTGATACAGGGGGGGGGGGGGTCCCCATTATCCGAGGCTAATAGGGACCCGAAAAACGCCATTTGAAGCAAATCCACTTAAAGCGGGGAATTTCTACCCACAAGATATAATGGAATAGCGCTTGATCGAGACCGTAAGATAATAAATAATACTCAAAAAGATTATTTTATTACAGTATTACAGTAAAATATTTTTAAAATAAGCTGTTTTAAATCCATCAGTGATTTTTATATCTTATCTTCAAAAGTAGAGGCGTTGGGCTTGTTTGGATGAAGTGAGGGTGATGTTGGGAGAGCATTAGGCAGAGGTTAAGGATGATGATGATGATGATGAAGAAGCAGGACGTGTAGGCGGGTCGTCTAATTCCATCTCCTCATCTCCTCCCCGAATTAGTGCTTTAAACCAGAAGGACCTGGCTGAGGTTCAGATTCCTCCGTGGCCGGTTTGCGTTGCGCAAAGAATGAATCGAGAGTGGTTTGTTTTCCAGCACGTACTTTTTTCTCGTAAAATTGCCTGATAACACGCTAGCACATCTCTTATTTCACGTTCAACCTTGGCAACACGATCGTAGAGAGGATCATTCTTCTTAAAATAATCGAGAATGTCATCAACTTTCCCGAAGATTTCTCGTAATCCTCGTAAGGGCGGGGAAGTTTTTTGTATAATTCTACAATAAATTGCCCTCGTAAATGCGGGGACTCAGATAACGGGGACCCCTGTAATTAACTTCCGGGTGTATATAAACTGTGTTCTCTGTTCATGCGGTCAATACCAATTGACAAGGGCTAGCGAGGAACCGAAACTGTATTGGTGTTAAGAAATAAAAATTTACGTCTTCCTAAAGCAGAGCTTTCCAAACTGGTGTGTCGCGACACATTAGTGTTTTTTGTATTTTGAAAATTTTGATTTTTCTATCAACAAAATCGGCTACAAGATAAACCACCTACTGACAAATTATCTCATATTTGATATTTGATAACAAAAATTAATTAATGTGTCGTGAAAATTGTTATGCTTAAATAGTTTGTCGCCAACGTTAAAAGTTTGGAAAGCTCTGTCCTAAAGAGTGGTTTCCTTCTTTATATATATACAGTGGTGTAGTGCTAAATAAAGAAGTGAGGGAACGCATTTTGAAAGTGTTACTCAGATGCGGGGGGGGGGGGGGACAATGGCGAGCGCGGCGAGCCCATACAGCTGGGGGTCCGGGGACACTGTAAGCCCCCCAGGAAATCTTTTGAAATCTGACCAATTTCAGGGATATTTTGAGGTCATATGCACTGGATATTAGGATATATTCCAAGGTTGAAGATGCAGTATTTCCAGTGTCATTAGATATACGACATCCAGTACGATCAATAAAAATAGCTAACAACTGGAATGATTAACTAAAAAAAAAGTTAACAACTGGTACGCCGTGGTGACTGTTTCATCAGATCTTTATAGGCTAGCATTGCCTCAGTCGAAGCTAAAAGAAATGAAACAGTTAATGATTCTTTCTCATATTTCTTCTAGGGGTGGGAATTAAAATTTCATGACGTTAGAGATTTGTAAGTTCGGATTTATTTGAAATAGTGAGGGAACGCCGTTCCGTCTACCAAAAAAAGTAAGGGAACGCCGTTCCCACGCGTTCCCACAGCACTACACCACTGTGTGTATATATATATATATTAGTGGTGGACCGGATGTCAGTTTTTCAACATATGCGGATGCGGATGCGGATATCCGGTCCACCACTAATATATATATACACATATATACACACACACACACACACACATATATATATATATATACATATGTGTGTGTGTGTGTGTGTGTGTGTATGTATATATGCGCCTCGGTGGTGTGTGTAGTGGTTAGCGTCGCTGACTACGAATCCATCGGCCCTGGGATGGGATCGAGACCCGGTGACGGCAACCGCTCGCAGCAAAACCCAGCTGTTCATCCTTCCACACAATAAAGAAAGTGGTTGGTAGATAAATGGGTACTCTGGGTGGCTTAGACGCTGGGCTGCTGGTGGGGCGTGGTTCGGATTCCACGTTAAATTGTAGGTCTAAGGTGGAGTGAAAAGCTTGACCTTCGTCAGAATGAACAATTCAGGCGGAAGTAAACCAAAAGGTTACCAAAGGTAACTGCAATAAAAGAAGGAAAATTATGACAGTTGTGTAGTCACTCGTAATTCCTTATTGTTTTTTTGTGTTTGTGATGTATATTTAAAAGAATTTAATATTTTTAAAAAGTTCTTCATTGTTATGCAGAGTAAAATTCATTCGATCTCGTGCGGGCCGCACCGGAAGCGTTCGAGGGCCGTGTGTTCGAGGACGCTTTATTAAAATTTTTAATAACTATCAAGAATTATCTAATAATAATAATAATAATATTGTTTAAAATGAAAAATGTCTCCGGTAATTAAGATTAATTTAGTTAATTAACCGACTATTTGTGCCAAATAAAGAACGTTTAAAGTTGAAAAAGAAATAGAGATATCGAAATTAGAGCTGCATTATTTCCCATTTGAAATTAATATAGAAAGGCAGTATAATGAAAAATACAGTATAATATTTGAATCGTGTGAAAAATGTAAAAAATGTAAAATATGAATAATATACCGTATATGAACATTAATAAATGCTGTAAATATACAATAGATATTTAAATACCACAAATCTTTTCTGATTACCGATTGGCACAATATCTCATTCTAGATTCAGGTGTTCTCCGTTAAAAAGGTGAGAGTAATTATTATTATTAGCGAAAGTATAATGAAAATGACAGATTTTGCGCGTAATATTTCTTTAGGAAGAATGAACCATGTGATTTTTAATGGCACACTAGATTTATTCTGCATAATTGACAAACTAGTATTTCTTAACTATTGCGAAAATAGTATGCGAACTGCGAGTAACTTTCTCTTACGCCAGCCCACTACCAAATGACTAACGGCAGAGCTGATAGACGATAGACGAAAGGAGCTGTTACATCTAACGGTATGAAAGAAGACTCATTTCAGAGACAAGCGATAACACTCAAACCAAAAAATTGATTCTGATCATCTTTGACGAATGATTCAGATTAATCTAAAGCCACAAACTGAATCAATGGTTCGGTTGCATCGTCAAGTCGCGCGACATCAAATGAGTGAGCAATGCAAATTCGCAGGAGCAACAAGGCCCGCGACCGTTAGAAGGCGATCAGTTGGGTTCGTAAAGTGTGTGTGAGTGGATGTAGTTTCTCACGAGGCATTCAGTGATAAGACAGTAAGAGTGCTTTTGCTTCAGTTCAGACTGTAAAGGAAGTTTCAGTACTACATATTACATTATTTAGTAAATATTTTAGACAATTAAATGTTCATTATTATTATTATACCATTATTATCATTATTATTAGTAGTAGTATAGTAAGGATAGTAATACTATTATCATTATTAAATACTGCGCATCCAAATTAAAATTATTTCTGTTGTTTCGTCTTTTCCAGAGAAAAAAGTTCCCCAAATATTCGAAATCCATTTTCAATTTGAGTTTTATTAAAATAATTTTTACAAGTGTAAAAGAAAGAAAATTAAATTAGAAAGATATAAAATAATTTAAGTATTTCATAAATAAAAATACTTACAAATAAATAAGAAATAAAATGGGTTGCAACATGACCAAAATTTTAAATAACGAACCTGAAGACAATGATTACATCCCAGATCCCCCTGCCCCGGTACCCACGGATCCCAGATTACCACTGACCGCGAGGCAGCGATACATGATAACCAGTTCGTGGCGTGGCATCAGTAGGGCCATCGAACCCACCAGCGTCAACATGTTCGTCAAGTAAGTTTGCATGGTCTTTTCAGAAGCAAAGAGCCCAAACTCAATTTGGTAAAGAAAAAAAAATGAAACATTAACTCGGAATTAGTTTAAGTGCAAATCCTTTTGAGTAAAAAGGGCATCTATAGGGTGGCCACTGGCCATTTCCAAATTTCGAAAAAGGAGGACACTGCGTATGTGGCCGTACGTTAACATATATATATATATATATATATATATATATATAAAACTGAAAGAAATGAATATTCATTTTTACTCGTTGGGCAGACTGACTGTCCGACTCGTAGTCATGAAATTGAAAACAAATGCGGCTTATCAGCAGTGTTGCCAACTACATATAATAAAAATACGTTAACGGTTATTATGGCCTTCAGTACCCGCTATTTTAAGTGTACCTGAGGTAATTTATATAATTCTTTTTAGCCAGACCCCAAAAAGGAGGACAAATTAACGTCCGGCTCAAGGTGGCTCCGGATGGAGGACAGAGTGCTCAAAAGGCGGACTGTCCGGCCTAAAGCCGGACGTCTAGCCACCCTAGGCATCTACCTCATAATTGAGTTCCTCAGCCATCATTTTCACTCAGTATCGTCATTTCAATTACTGTATTTAGGAACTCGTTCCCGTTTTCTTTCCTTACATACGAAAATATGAAAGGAAACTAAACAAATTTTGGATATGCATTTTCACCCTCCAGATTTCTTAAATACTGTATAATTTTAGGCATTCTAATTTAATTTTTTATTCAGCTTACGATTTATTTCTTGGTTTATTCTATTTTAATTGTATTTTATAAACTAGTAAATTTCGTACTGTACTGTACGCAATTTTTTATTCCTTTGTTCAATGACGTACGTGTGGATAAGCGAAGAACAAATCAAGGTTTTGGAAGATACAGTAGAGTCAAGCTGTACGTAGTTTCAGAATGGATGAAACTGATCCAAATTTCGTTGATGGTTTATTCATTATAGAAGCCTTTTCTTTAGGTAACACTCAAAAATACTACCTACGAATGTTTTTCGAGAGGTTTTGTTATACAGAGTGTTATCAAATTATGTTTCATAAATTAGTATACATATTCAGGACGTCAAAGTGAAAAAAAAAATTTCCTACGAACATAAATAAATCCGCCATCGCTTCGTTTCCGAGATACATTACTTTTTTGCCGAGGACGATGCTATTCTCTGTACACTTATTGTATGCTTTCTAGATACAATAAAATTATTATTAGCTTCAGTATCATGACAGCATTTTAATTTCGATTATAACAAGCGCAAGCCACTTCATTTCCGACGCATTATATATGAGAAAAAATAAAAGCAATACTCTTCATAACTTGGAAAAAATAAAATAATTATAATAATTTTATTGTTCTCTGATATATCTAGGAAGCATACAATAGAGGTGTACAGAGAATAGCATCGTCCTCGGCATAAAAGCAAATGTATCTTGGAAACGAAGCGATGGCAGATTTATGTTCGTGGGAACTTGTTTGTTCACTTTGACGTCCTGAATATGTATACTAATTTATGAAACATAATTTGATAACACCCTGTATATTTGTGCAAGTACGAAAAGAAAAGAATAACTTTACTCATTTCATATTTGAAGAAAGACACTTCTTGAAGTTATCAACTTAGGCTTTGACACACACACAAACACACGGACTGATAATTCCGATAACGTTTGTATTTTTACGAATAGTTCGTAGCAAGGCATCCTGTAACTAAAATAAACTGCCTCGATCTGAGCTAAATCGATTAACATGTAAGACCTACAACCAATTAGTCCTAAGATTTATTAAATCTTTTTCAATATCTAAAAATTATGTTTTAATTAATACTTTTTCATACGAGGTGATTTCGTTTGAAAGACACTAATTTTAGGCTATACAGTATACACCATTTTATAAGAGTCACTTATACGCTCATTTTCTTATATATATATATATATATATATATATATATATATATATATTATATATATATATATATATATATATATATATGGGATGAATTTCACAATTAAACACGTGAAATGAATGAATGATGCAAACCCACAAGGAAAAAGAAAAACGATTCCAAGGCCTTTCGTGTATTCAGAGCTACACCTCGTCAGGGTGTTATCAAATTATCAAATTAATTATGCTTATCTGGACCTGGAGTTTTATTAGGATTAATTTTACTTATGGCCGAGAGTACTTCATTTTCACTAATGGTAAAATCTTGAAGCTTTAAATGATGATCATTGAGCACGATTACGGGAACGGGAATGTTGTTCATAATTTCGTTAGTAAAGACGAAAGAGAAGAATTTATTTAAAACTTCCGTCATTTGTAAGTCATCGTAAATTTGTACCTATGAGTGTACCGATAGTGTCTGCGAAGCTATTTTTTTATTCCTAACATAATTATAGAATTCCTTCGGATTTGATTTAATTTGGTTCACTATATATATATATATATATATATATATATATATATATATATATATATATATATATTATATATATATATATATATATATATTAGGGTGATTCAAATATGGGGGTAACATTTTTTTTTTATATTTTAATGTGTTCAACCCTTTAAATGGTTCATTTCAGCATAAAAACAACTATCCTAAAATATTTTAGCAAATTTTTAATTTTTAGGGGTTGCTACCAGCAATTAAAAATTGACAGAACGACTCAAATTGTCAAATTTTTCCACACCACCCAGGGGGTACAGTACAAGGCGCATTGCGTTTTTTTAATGTGGAAAGCTCCCCCGCAGGTCCTACCATAACCACAAGCATGCATAATTAAACTAGCATGATATTTGAGACATTAGCTGTCCTTACTTCATCAATGTTTCTTTCTTTCTATCAAGGTAAACAGCCCTGTAGTTTTTCACTACTTGTAGCAAGAATTGTTTTTGATCTTCGTCATGTGTTAGTATTTTATTATATTCATCCATTAATTTTACTCCTCTTTCCGCTATATCATTCACGACTTTCCACTGTTTGATAGATTTCTTAGCGGAGTTATACACTTCATCATTATGCCATTCTTTAATCTTTGAGTAAAAATTTTGAACTAAATTCTGTTATTGTAAAGAATCTTTGAGTATTTGATGACAAAATCTTCTAATTTCTTCGTTGGAATAAGTGCAGGATCTAGAAAAGCCCGTTTTGCAGGAAGAGTTTCTGTTGTATTTTGCAAGGCCTTTACAATTTTGTTTTTCGTTTCAGTAGGCACTTCATCATCATAAAAGGCCAAGGCTACCAGTTCTTCTGATAGGTACCAGAGGTGACCTAACAGTTTTTTTAATAGCAACAAATGCAATTGTGTCATTTATTTGTTTGTAGACTACAAGATTCTGTAATAATTCCAGAGCAAGACGAGGAGCGCAAGATGGCACAGGAGCTGTAAACCATGCCTTTACATATAACCGAGTAGCAAATAGACAGATGTCTTTTAGTCCTTTTTTGTCTTTTACTGAAATTTTGAACTGAGATTTGAACATAAAATTTTTTAATGAATATGTAATTTTGGCCATCCACCTAGCCCGATGAAGTCCCGCTGGATGTTTAAATTTGATTCCACCTTTTGGTTCACCTCCCAAAAAAATAATTGTTAACTGCAATAGTTCTAGGTAATCGTCTCTTGGTTGGAATGTATCTAGTTGATTTGTTGCAAATATAATTATGTCATCTTTGATGTCATGAATATTTTCATAGATATCTGGATCTGATAATGCTGTCTCGTAGTCCTCCTTATTAATGCTTGACCATTTTTCTCTGAACTTCTTAAAAAGGAATATATCTGGGCCAGAAGATGGTGATAAAGACTTTGAAACAACAGCTTCCAGCATAATTTCAAATATATGGTGTCGACATGCCAGCCACAATAAATCGTTGTCGAATTTTTGTTCTAGAAGAATAGCTGCACCATTTCTAGGACCAGTATTGGCTGCCGTTGTATTGAAACACATGCCAGCCACAATAAATCGTTGTCGAATTTTTGTTCTAGAAGAATAGCTGCACCATTTCTAGGACCAGTATTGGCTGCCGTTGTATTGAAACACATGCATTTTATTTGTCCGCAGATGTCCCATTCAAGCGATGTCTGATTGTTTGCATTAAAAAGAGACGCATTTCTGTCACTCAATTTTGCAACATCAAGACTTCCTAATAATTTATCATCAAACAATTTTCTACGTTTGCCAACCTTACTTTTCCATGTTGAAGGTTGTGCAGCACAGAAACCAGATTCATCACTTTTACTCTCTCTGATTCTGATTCTGATGATGTACTGGTGAGTATGACAGCCTCTTCACTCTTCTTTCTTTTGATCTCTTCTTCTGCTTTCCTCTTTTCATAACGTTGTTGCTTTTCTGCTGCTCTTTGCTCTTTTTTAGCAACAGCCTATCAATGGTACCCATTTTTCCATGACGTCCTTTCTCACGTTGCATTTTCAAGAATTTCTTATCATCTTCTATTTTTATAAGCTGCATAGCATTCTCATGAGCAATGTCAAATAAGTTTTCCAGTTTATCTTTCCATTTTTCTTCTTTATTATTTAAATTTTGTGATCTTTTCAATTTGTTTGCTTTGTTTTTCTTAAGCAGCTGTCATTCCTTCAGTATTCCTTAAATTTTATCTACTACATGTATTCTTTGTTTTGCTGGTATTCCTGCTTTTTTCCAAACTGCTAGCACATCATCTGCAGTAGAGCAGCATGATTCTCTAATGTCTTGCTTTTTAATATTTCTGTAGTGCATGAAGAGGGCCATCATTTCCTTCTCTGATGGTAATACGGATGTTTTTAGTACTGCAGAGGGCTGCCCAATTAGCCATACTTCATTCTTTTCTCGTAGAACTTCTCCCAAATGAGCAACTGGGTGATGGTGAGTTAGGCCTAGCTTCCATAATCGATTAATTGGTATCAAAATTACGAGTTCCAAGCAACAATTAAAAGGAAGCTAGTATATAAACCATTAATTAAAAATTCTGAAATATAAACAATTAAACATAAAATCATAAGTTGTAAAAACAAACAAAGTGAAAAAGAGGGAAACTTTGACGCCTGGTAGCACATAGTAAATTTTATTTAAAATTCACCAAATTTGGCATACACTACTTTTTTGTCATAGGGAACAAAAATACAGGTTGAACAATTAAAAAAAAACTTTGATTTTTATATATATATATATATATATATATATATATATATATATATATATATATATATATTACTGTAGGGTACTTAAAGAAATGAACTGCACAATAGTCTCTCCTTTCACATATATATTTAATAATAATGATAATAATAATAATAATAATAAATCGTTACAATCTGGAGAAGTTCCTTTCAAATGGAAACTTGCAAACATTACGCCAATAGTCAAAAAAGGAGACAAATCGCTTCCGGGAAATTATCGTTCGATTGGTCTGACTTCAGTAGTTGGTAAGCTTATGGAGACGATCGTTCGGGACAAAAGAGTTAATCACTTAGAAATTAATAAATTAATCAAAGATTCTCAACGCTGCTTTCGACGTAATCGTTCTTGTCCTACTAATTTGCTCGACTTCTTTAATGATATTGTAAAGATGTGTATATATGACGAAAGTAAAACAGTAGATATTATATATTTCGATTTTCAAAAAGCGTTTGATAAAGTGCCACGCGGAAGATTATTAGGAATTATGGATTATTATGGAATCGATGGTACTGTTCTCAAATGGATCGAAAATTGGCTTAGTGGATGTAAACAAAGAGTGGTCATTAATGGCAAAGCGTCGAACGGGCAAAGTGTAACTAGCGGCGTGCCTCAATGACATCGACATAGGAATTAACCCTTTACTGCCCAAAAGGACAAATTTCTAACCTTTCGAATACACGCATTCATTACTTAACCCTACAAAATATTTTGGCAGTAAAGGGTTAAGAGTATAATTTCAAAATTTGCGGATGATACCAAGCTAGAAGGACAAACAAAATCAGCGGCAGAACGTTTGCAGATTCGAGAATATATTAATAAATTACTCGAGTGGGCGAAATTTGGCAAATGACTTTAATCTAAATAAATGTAAAACGTTGCATATCGTAGAAACAATGTTAAAGAAATGTATTTTATGAGCGACAAGACGCTAACAGTATGACGGAAGAGAAAGATTTAGGTATTATTGTTGCCGACACTCTTAAACCGAGTAAGCAATGTATCGAAGAGGTCAGAAAAGCAAATAGAATCTTATGATTTATTGGTAGATCATTTGAATTTAGGTCAGAGAAAACAATGCTAACATTGTATAATTCCTTAGTACGCCCCCACTTGGAATAGTGTGTTCAGTTCTGGTCCCCATATTTACGACAGGAGACAGAATGGAGAAGGTGCAGTGACGGGTTACGAAGGTGATTCCGAGATTCAGAGACAAATCATACGCTGCCCGTTTAGAAAAGTTAATTTTATTCTCATTTGTAAAAAGGCGTATTCAATTCAAGATTTAATCCAGGTATTTAAAATAATTAAAGGTTTTGATAACGTCGACCCGAAAAATATTCCACCTTCGGAAATGTAGATAGAACTCGCGGTAATGGTCTTAAATTAGTGGTTCCAAATTAGTGGGTAAACATTTTAATTCTAATGAAATTAAACAATTTTTCTTCACTCGCATAGTTAATATGTGGAATGGATTGCCAATCAGCGTAGTTCAAAGTAATTCGGTCGAATCCTTTAAGAAGAGACTAGATGCTTACCTCGTCTTAAACCCCTAGTTAGAAGCATTTGTTAGCGCGTATAATTATTGTAGAATTTTCATTCGATTCCCCTCTCTTTACTTTGAAATTTTTCACTTTATCTTTAAATTTCCTTCCTTCCTTTCAACCTCTCTTCTTTGGTTTGTTTTAAAACTTTTATTTGTCTTTAAATTTTCTTACATCTTTTATTTGTCTTTAAATTTTCTTACATCTTTTAACCTTCCTTCTTAAAGAGACAGCCTCGTAGGGACTAGTCGGTGTGTTGCTGTTTGGTGTCCTTTTTATTCCTTTGCGTTTATACATTTACATAAATTGTATAAGATTTATTAAGTGATTTAAAGTTGTGACCGGATGTGATTTCCTGTTAATTTCCGTTGTATTTTATTGTGGGAATTCATTTCAAACTAACTTCAGTGTCTTTAAAAGATATATCATTTGTGGTCTGATTGATTTCAATATAGGGTAGACTAGGGTAAAAAGCCCACGCTTCACATCGAACACAGCAAACGAGTGAGCATGTGCCAAACGATCTGGCTTTGTAGGCGCCATCCTGAAGCGTAGTTAGCCCGTGTTATATGGGAGTTGGGCGAGAGAAGGTGCGTGTGCGTGTGTGTGTGTGTGTGTGTGTGTGTGTGTGTGTGTGTGTGTGTGTTTCTCACTTTTTTGTGAATCATTAGAGATTTTTATAATATTTAGTTTGTCACTGTTGCATGTAATAGGTAAACCGCGCCACGTTGATTCATGCCATATATTGTATTTATATATTAAATTAATAACTTTTAATGTAGGTAGTATTTTCCTCGATATATTATTCATAGAACCTTTAAAATATCGTAATCATAAATGTTTGTATGTTGGGGTAAGAGGCCTCCTTCTTTGTTGCTGACGGCGTAGCTATAAAAGTAACAGCAAAGCGATATGAAATTTCAGCCAAAACCCTAAGACAACATCTATCCCTAATTGGAGAGTCAATCGCAGTTGTAAATGTCGATATCGATTCAAGAACTTATGACCAACAAGTCTCTGAACAATCTGCAGTTGCTGTTTGGGCTGAGATCCAAACAGCAACTGCAGAGACAAACCAGCCACATTTAGGTATATCTGGACAAATTCTTCCCGAAACAGCCTCGAAAAGACAACCAATGACTTCTTTTGCTCCTGACGCCAAATCTGATGCCCAAACAGTACTTTCTTAGCTTTGCCCACCTCTTAAAGCAGTAAACAAACGGTCTCGAAAACGCAAAAGAGAAAAGGCAGAGATTTTGACCTCATCACTCTTTAAGAGATTCTTAGAAGAAAAGGAAGACATAAAACAAAAGGTGGAAGGGAAAATCAAGTGAAAAATGAAGAAGAAATTAAAACGCCAAGCCAATGATGCAGACCGAACCTATGATGAGGATGAGTGGCCATGCTTAGTGTGTGGAGAGTCATATTGCAACAGCCTACCTGGCGAAATATGGATTCGGTGCATCATGTGCCATCACTGGGCTCATGAAGATTGTACAAAGTGAAGGTATGTATGCCAAAATTGTGACTCTAATGATAGCGATTAAGAGAACATTTATCGTTATCGGACCAGTTAACTTCCGATAACTCGATATTTAGTCTGTTAAAGTCCGTTAACACGTTAACTGCGAGGAGTCATTCACGGAAGATCACCGCTCCGCGAATGAATTCAAACCACCATAACTTCAGTCTGCCAATTCCGTCCTCTGCCGCAGTGGAACGGCTCTTCTCTCTCGGCAAGGACATCCTGAGGCCCAAGAGGTCAAGACTGGCAGTTGGGCCTAACTTTGAGAAGTTGGTCTTTCTGAAGAGCAACCAGCACATTGTGTCAGTCTTTAATAAATGTGCCTAAAATTTAATTTTACCTTTCAGTTCCCGCCATAATAATTCTCTGGTAAATTAAAATTTAGTTAATGGTTAGTGGTTACAAGGGTTTCAAAACATGTAATCAGTACATTTTTTATTAAAAATAAAAAAAAAGTTATTAAGCAAAAAAGTTGCAAAACTTGATAAAATACAGTTAAATACCTATTTATTGTTGGATTTTGCATAAATAAACATTTTCTATGGGTTTTAAAGCTTTTTTCCTTGATTTTTTTAAATGTTAGTAAAGAAATAGTTATCATTAACGGATTATCGTTAACTTCCGTTAACTTTGTAGTAAAATTATCGGATTATCGTTATCGGAGTTAAAAATTGGGGTTAACGGATTATCGTTATCGAAGTTAACTTTTTGGTTAACGGTGCCCACCACTGTATATATACTATATATATATATATATATATATACATATATATACAGTAATTTGCTCTCATAAACTTGTTTTATTTAGATCCTGACTGATACAGATAAAATAAATATTTGACTCGTTGAAAACAGAACTTAGGAGTCTAGTGGGCCTACATACATATGATGAACGTCACGATGAGGGAAAGATGGATAGTCTAAGGTGTGCTTACTGGGTGGTGTGGAGTTAAAGGTCTTTAAGACGAACAAAAACACGGTTGGCAGGTCACTTGATTAAAAATTTGTATGTGGGGTAAGAAGCCCCCCTGTAGGCTTCTTTCCCCGGTAGCGGGGTAAAAGGCTCCTTTAGTGAAAATTCTGTTTTATTAAATTTAGCCAAAATTGAATACGATTTGGGATTCTAAGTAGAATTAATTTAATGCAATTAAACATGTGAATAATTTGAAATAAGAAACACAAAAATCGAGTATAATTTTCAGAAGATACACGTAAGGGGGGCTTTTTACCCCAGTGTACCCTAATATATTAATTTTCAAATTCGGTTTAAAATAAAATTTAATTACAATGAAGGACAAATTTTCATACATTAATAAGCAAGAAGTGACTTTAAAACTTAAGGCAAATTTCACGGAAATTAATGACAAAAATTTCCTTAATGGAATCAGGAATATAATTTATAATTCTTACTATGATGGATATTTTTTATTTAAAATTACTTAATTATTCGTCTTTATCAGAGCCTCCATCCTGTGGGAAAGTTTTATATTGTATATGTAGGCTCGTGGACTCTTTTTTTTTTTTTCAGCAGACTACTGCTGACCTTGTATTATAAATATTGTACCGGATAATGACTCAATGCGCATGAAGTCGCTGTCGGAGATGCAGCTGATCCCAAACGTGAATTCGGATTTGGTTTCGGACGGCGGCGGAATCCCTTCTTGTGGTGGAATCCTTCTTCCGGCCCGCTACTAGATCAGGATGATCTAGTAACGGGCCGCTGTCGATTCCAGTTTCATGTGTAGCGAATGCAATGTATCTTCTCAGTTGATCTTCGATTTTGGTATGATGAAACCAATACATTTTCTTCTTTCCTCACTCTTTTCCAAGTTTTCAATGAGTCGTATCTTGAATTCTGATGACGTAATGTTGTAGCTTTAACTCCATAACTCCTGCCTTTTCAAAATGACGAGGATGAAGCGGTGGTGAACGAAGAAAAACCCATAAAGTTAACTTCTGACATTATAATTATTATTATTATTATTAATATAAAAAAATTTAACAAATTTTTTGCTTTTGGTTGTGGTGGTTCGTTGATTCGTAAGTTCTGACGCCTCTCCTCACAGTCCGTTTTTCTTCAAGCAGAGGGATCTCATCAAATTCCTTAGGATCTAAATATCGTTCACCTCAGACCAAATGTAAGGGTTAAGGGTAGGTTAATTAATGGAATTTCTTACAGTTGGTTTATTATTGTGGATCAGCAAGAATGTTTAATAGAATTACGAGTCGAAAGAACCGAGTCGAGGAAGGTTTCTTCTTAAAACGAGATACAAAAATCGCGCATCATAGGAATTTTCAGTGTTGATTATAATATATATTTTTTTCTTTTAGGTAGGGGATGGCTGCGAAATAACAATAGACGAGAGGGTGAGCTTGGTTTTAATGTATGGAATAACACGTACAACAAATTGCTGAATCGGGACAGAATTTAAATTCCGATTCATTCGAGTCATTCGATGAATCGGTACAGAATTTAAAATCTGTACCGATTCATCGATTTGTTGTACCTGGTATTCCATACATTAAAACCAAGCTCACCCTCTCGTCTATTATTACTTTCGCAGCCATCCCTACCTAAAAGAAAAAAATATTATAATCAACACTGAAAATTCCTATGATGCGCGACTTTTGCGCCTCTCTCTCTCTCTCTCTCTCTCTCTCTCTCTCTCTCTCTATATATATATATAATATATATATATATGATGAATAAAACCACGAAGGAAAGGAAACACAGATGGTGCTCAAGCGCTTTCGTCTAATGACATCCTCAGGAACACTGAAGTACATAAAGAATTACAGCCTATATATATAGGTTACAGAAAAAAAAAAAATCTATATGTATATATACAATAAACGGAGAAACAAAATTAGAGGATTGTGGAAGGGGGCACACAAATTTATAAGGAAAAACTATCGATTTTTAGTACAAGATTAAAAGAAAATTGTTTCCAACCAATGTTATAGATAAAAAAAAATATATATATATATATATATATCTACAAATTTATACTGGAAACCTGCCCTGGTTTTAGCACTCTGCTCTTTTTTGTATATAAAAATTGAACAATTATCGATTTTTAGCACAAGATTAAAAGATTAAATATATATATATATATATATATATATAGATATTACAAATTTATACTGGAAATCTGCCCAGGTTTTTAGCACTCTGCCTATTTTTTTTGTATATAAAAATTGAAAATAAAAGTTATTAGGGTGGCATAAAAATTTACCAAAGATTTAGCGTTCTACTTTCTTATCTAATCTGTTCTGAAGGAATTCAAAACAACAGGATCGAGTTGAAAAAGACCTTTGCTTATGTTGAAGTTATTTGTTAGTTGGATAATGGCAGACTCAAGAATATTTCTATTAACAATGTTGCTAGAGTGGAATAAAACTAAAGCATTATTCCAATCAATACAGTGGGATAACTCTGACAAATGGACAAAAAGGGCACTGGACAACTGTCCTGTTCTAACGGAATATTGATGCTGTTTTATACGTGTGTGCAAATCCTTTCCCGTCTGACCTATGTAAAGGAATCACATTGTTTACAACCAATTTTATAGATAATGCCTGAATTATTGGTAGGGCTATTTTTTTACTATGATATTTTTCACAATATTGTTATATGAAAATACTACATTAATATCCAAAGTTTAAATACATTAGCAATGCCTAAAAAGCCAGGGAAAAATGGAAGTACTAAATATTTTTTGACAAGTACGAGTGTTATTATTGACGCGATAGAAAGTTCGTTTTGCCTTGTTGAGACAAGATTATAAACGCAGATGGATAACACAGATCACTTCCAATACCGTTGATTTTTTCTAATTCGGCATCGATGTATTCCGGACTGGCGATCCTAAGGGCGCGGAGAAACATTGAAGAAAAAATGGCCTTCAGAACAGATTTAGATAAGAAAGGTAGAACGCTAAATCTTTGGTAAATTTTTATGCCACCCTAATAACTTTTATTTTCAATTTTTATATACAAAAAAAATAGGGCAGAGTGCTAAAACCTGGGCAGATTTCCAGTATAAATTTGTATATATATATATTTTTTTTTTAATCTTTAATCTTGTGCTAAAAATCGATAATTGTTCAATTTTATATACAAAAAGAGCAGTGCTAAAACCAGGGCAGATTTCCAGTATAAATTTGTATATATAGAAATATATATATATATATATATATATATATAATATATATATATATATATATATATATATATATATATATATTATCTATAATAATTGGTTGGAAACAATTTTCTTTTAATCTTGTGCTAAAAATCGATAGTTTTTCCTTATAAATTTGTGTGCCCCCTTCCACAATCCTCTAATTTTTGTTTCTCCGTTTATTGTATATATATATATATATATATATATATATATATATTTTTCTGTAACTTATATATAGGCTGTAATTCTTTATGTACTTCAGTGTTCCTGAGGATGTCATTAGACGAAAGCGCTTGAGCACCATCTGTGTTTCCTTTCCTTCGTGGTTTTATTCATCATAAATATTTTTCACGTGTTACTTTCGTGAAATAATTTTCATATATATATATATATACATATGATGTACTATATATAACTCTGATGTACTATACACAGACTTTGCTAAAGCGTTTGACAAGTGTGACCCTGGAATCATAATGCATAAACTGAAATATATGGGATTAACAGGAAAAGTAGGGAAATGGATATATAATTTCCTTAGTGAACGGCGGCAAGTCGTTACAGTACAAGGAGTATCTTCATCAGAATCAGAGGTCCTCAGCTCAATACCACAAGGAACAGTATTAGCTCCACTGCTCTTCATAATCATGCTAACTGACAAAGATGAAGACGTTACCAGAGACAGCACAGTAACATCCCTTGCGGATGACACAAAGATCAGTAGAAAAATAAGAAACCCAGAAGATATAGGATCTCTACAAACCGACAAACAGAATCTACAAGTGGACAGAAGACAGCAATATGAAGTTTAATACCGAGAAATTTCAGCTGTTACGGTAAGGAAAAAGAGAAGACCTAAAATCCACGGAATATTATACCCCAAATGGACAGGAAA
>JAJOZX010003261.1:147500-270000 GCA_023014485.1 Bathynomus jamesi
GCGCTATTTGTTTAAGCATAAATTTTCCGAAGGTTATGTCTAAGAGGAGATCTATCATGTTTCGCTACATACTTTACAGACCTTGACCAGTGAAGACGTGTGTTTTGCTTTATGTGAACCCCTCATAAACATGGCGGTATCAGAAGAGCATATCAGGCATATAATGCTTTACGAGTTCAAAAAAGGGAATAGTGCTACTGAAGCAACGCGAAACATTCAGGAAGTTTATGGCAACAATATTCTGCATGTGAGGAAATGTCAAAGATGGTTTCAAAAGTTTAGGAATGGTGACTGCTGTTTGACAGATGCAGCACGCTCTGGACGCCCTGCTGAGTTTGATGATGACCTGCTGTTAGCAGCACTTGAAGAAGACTGTTCAACAACTGTCAAAGAATTGGCCCAGAAACTCAATTCATCCCAGTCCACCATCCATCGACATTTGCAACAACTCGGGAAAGTGCCTAAGTTAGGAAAATGGGTGCCACATGAATTGTCGGTCGACAATCTGAGGGTGCGGGTAAACATTAGCACAGCTCTTCATTCCCGTGAACTCCAAGATCCGTTGTTGCACCGTTTAGTGACTGCTGATGAAAAGTGGGTCTGTACCAGAATGTTAAGCGCCATCGACAGTGGGTTTGTGCCGGAGAACCAGCGACACCACAGCCAAAACCAAATCTTCACCCTCGGAAGGTGTTGCTTAGTGTTTGGTGGGATAAAGGTGGTGTAATACACTTTGAAACCTTACCACACAATCAAACAATCACCGCTCAAGTCTACTGTCAACAACTGGATCGATTGAACACTGCACTAAAAGAAACGAGACCTTCTTTGGTTAATCGGAAAGGAATCGTGTTCCACCACGACAACGCACGTCCTCATACCGCTCGGATCACTTCTGCAAAAATTGATGAGCTTGGGTGGGAAAAACTTCCACATCCTCCAGACCTTGCGCCTTCAGATTATCATCTCTTCAGGAGTCTGCAAAACTATCTTGACGAGAAACAGTATACTTCTTTAGATGACCTGCACACCAGTCTTTGTACGTTTTTTGCCTCAAAACCGCCTGAATTTTATAAACATGGCATTGAGAAGCTTGTAGGACGTTGGCAGAGTGTTATTGATTCCGATGGAAAATATATACTAGATTAAAAAGTTTCAGTTGAGTTTTTTTTTTGTCCTTCAAATTCCGATCTAAAAAACGACATTACTTATGGGATGACCTGATTTTATTTCAGCAAAATAGATAGGGACTTTTGGACCACCTGTATATCCCGTCGTAGTGCAGTCACTAGCGCCCTCACCTTCTATTCGAGAGGTTATGGGTTTGAACCTTGGTGGGGTCGGTTTTTTGACCTTCAAAAGTCTTGTGGATTTATGGTTGATATTCCATAGTATATATTCTTTCAGCATACAGTAATTAAAATTGAAATGTATTTTAGTCTTCGGAACAGATAAATGTGTGTTTGTTTATTATAAGTTAGAAAGAAATGTCAAAGATATTAAGATGTACACGAGAGTCACTCTCGAAGTTGAAACCTGTTTCCTCAGTTTTAAATAAGACACTTCAATCTTAATACTCTTTCTAATAATTTTAGTATTTAATTAATTACTCATACTCATTAGTGGATTGCATGCTCTCTCTCTCTCTCTCTCTCTCTCTCTCTCTCTCTCTCTCTCTCTCTCTCTCTCTCTCTCTCTCTCTCTCTCTCTCTCACAAAAGTGATTCGTCTTTTGTGGAAGTTATCTTAAATTTCTAATCAAATTATGCAATAATGTACAAAGTCTCCTATTTTGTGGGATTTCGTTTTCATCCGGAGACCCTTTGGGGCCCTTCACACAATCGAGCAAGCATAAATATATATTCAGAGGAAATAAAGCTACGAAAAAATAACGAAAACTTCAAAAATTAATAAAAAAAAGAATCACAATTGGTTAATGGACTGAAAACTAATAAATCTATCATCCATCACTGTATAGCCATACATCAATTAACTGCTTATCACTGAACGCAGAATACATTGTCAGTAATGCGTCATTTATTTATTTTATTTGTCACGCTATAAAGTACTGCCGATTTAAAAAAAAAATCAATAAAAATCAATAATATTTCCATACATTTAATTTTCCCTGGAAAATTTTTCCCCCAGAAAATAACACAAGCGGCAAAAAACTTCCGCGACTTTCTATAAATAGAAATATTTATTACCTTCTATTTTCTCAATTCAGTCCAAAAAGAAGTTTTGAAGACCATATTTTCTACCAAAAGAAGTTATGTTTCTTAAAAGAAGTGATTCTATCATCTGAAAAGAAGCTTTGATACCCCCAAAAGAAGAAAAACCTTCACCTATAGAATGCACCGTCAAAAAGAAGTTATTTCGTCTAAAATAAAGAAAGTTTTATTTTGAGTGCAGATGCAAAGATAAATGTGGCGAAATCTTACTAAAACTTCGTAATTGACACATTTGTTAATTTTTCTTTACTGCGCAAAAGTAGAATTTTCAAAAAATTACTAATTAGTGATTTTTGGTGATTTTTTTTATTTAATTTTTTTCCGATATATTTATTTCCGCAATTGTATATGCGTATCACAGTCAGTATAGGAGGCCCTCGTAGGAAGAAATGGCTAAACGGCAAAATTAAAAAACGTACAACTTTTAACTGCGTTTTTCTGACTTTTTTACTTTTGCCGCTTAGCAATTTCTTCCTACGAGGGTCTCATGTAGGCCTACTGAGTGTGATGCACATGTACAGTTGCGGAAATAAATATACCGGAGGGCCTAGGAGAGCCTCATATATTACGTACGTGTCTATATACATTTATTGAATGAAGGAATCCAAAAGAGGAATCAAGAAACCTGTCTTTTAATTCCAGTTCTCATTTAATTTTAAAGCTAATCCCACGCATTATAGTAAAATAGGTCTCTCTACCGGGTCGAATTTGTACCATTTCAAATACACGCAATTCAAACTTAACGCTATACAAAAACTCCCGGTGTTAAAAGGCTAATATCCAAAGGAATCCTCCACCCAGCACCCACCCTAACCTATGCCAGTCTACCCTATAACCAAACCAAACAACGAAGTGTGACCTCTTTAATCTTAAAAAAAAAGAACAAGCCCGAGAATTTCTTTATCACAATCACACTTTTTCAAAATTGAAGATACGTCTTCCGAATTACCTTCTTTTGTATTCTCTAAATTCCTTTTCATCCATTCAATTTCTCTCAATTTTTATCTTCAAGAAATACCAAAAATACCAAAATACCGGACAGTAAATAGCGCGATCAACAGGAAAAAAAAAAGCAGCTTTATCTAAACGTATATTTTCCATCTTTTGCTTACGTTAACCTGATAAGGACGCATATACAGGGTGCCTCAAAAATTGTCATTGCTTACCACTTACAGTTTGTGCGTTTTTCTTTTGTTTTTGTAAGTAATTGTGTGTTTATTTGCTTGTATTTTTTAATAATAATGTCTTTTTTTTCAGGAAATGTGTGAGTGACTAATAAGTGAACCCCATTCAATGGAAATGGCTACAAGGTTTACGTTGGAGCAACGCAGAAATCTACGAACCCCATTGAATAGGGTTCACACATTAATCACTCACACAATCCCTGAAAAAACCGACATTATAATTAAAAAAACAAGCAAATAAACACACAAATACTTACAGAAACAAAAGAAAAACATACAAACTATAAGTGGTAAGCAATGACATAGAGCCATATAAGTGGTAAAATTTTTGTGAAGGACTCTATACAGGGTGTCCCATAAGTCCGGCATCATAGGAGAAATTCATATTTTTCTATTTCTACAAACCATAATTCATATGCTCGGGATGCCAATTTCCCGTCCACCATTCTGTTCAGTGACGAGGCTGTTTTTTATGGAAATGGTGAGGTAAATCGAGAGAACACCCGCTACTGGTCTCAAAACAACCCTCACTGGTATACCTCTTCAAAGGAACAAGGTGCATCTCGGGTGATGGTATGGTGTGGCATTTGGAAGGATCGCATCATAGGCCCCCTCTTTTTCGATGAACATGTCATTGGAGGCACCTACCTACGTATGCTCAAGGAAGAAGCATTTCCCAGTGTCTTGAACGAAGAAGGAAATTTCCCAACATGATTCCAGCAAGACGGCGCTCCTGCACATTACAGCACCCGAGTAAGGGAATACCTGTACCAACAATTCCCTGGTCATTGGATAGGACGTCGAGGGGCTGTGGAATGGCCAGCTAGAAGCCCGGATCTCACGCCACTAGATTTTTATCTCGGGCCACTTGAAAGCGCTGGTATACGCAGAGAAAATTAGGAGTGTTGAACATTTGCGGCAGCGCATTATTGGGGCATGTAACACCATTACTCCTGACATCATTCACCGTGTGCTTGCTGACTGGGTATCACGTCTGAATTTGTGTATTGAAAACAATGGTGGACATATTGAGCACGTTCTGTAAATAAAAGCTTTTGTTTTGCCTTTTTTTATTATTTTTCCTATGATGCCGGACTTATGGGACACCCTGTATATGTATATATATCGTTATGCATATTAATGCACGCGTTTTAAATATATCAAATGAATTTTCGTATTGTCAATAGAACGTTTCCGTCCATTTAAACTTCCATTTTTGGATGCAAGTTGGAGAATACGTCATAATAATCCCAATGACGCAATAACGATGCAAGTTTGCCTTTTGTAAATTGAAGCATGATGTCAACGACGTTTTCAGCCCTCGTGAAATGGATGGCAGACCATATATAAAGGAACGAGTCTATAAAATGAGCAGGAAAAGATTGACTTTTTGTTCGAAAGGAAAAAGATTACAAAAGTCGATCTTCAAATTTAAAAACAAACGGAAGTTTTCGCTTCGTGTTCTCTACCCTCTTTCATCACGGACGGAAATGTTTACGAAACATTTGTAGATATTTTACAGACGGTTAGGAATGTTTAGGAACGTTTAATATACTCGTATGCGTACCTTTTTTTTTCTAACTTTATTTTCGCAAAAGCAAACGAATAAAAAGTTCCGTGATTCGATTTTTTTATAATTGTTTAAACTGCCTTAAACGGGAGATAACACATTTTGCTTGGAAAAAAAAAAAAACTTATCGGCATTTACAAGTAGGCCAAAAGTACTATTTTGCGTTAATTTAAAATACTATAATCTTTCCTGGACTAACCTAACGAATAAAGATAATTGAAACTATGTCTGACTTCTCAAATTCTTTACGTATCGGAAGAATATTTTGTTATGTAAATTTTCTTTACACATTTAGCAATCCCAAGAACTCGCGATCCCTTTAATTAACGCATTAGTGCCCATTGGTAGAATTTCCAACCGACAAATTTGTATGTCATTATTGCATCACTTTTTCTCGTATTCACTGATCTTCGTATGAGTCATTGATGTGACGCAGTCTTTTAGATTGCGTCATATCAATGACTCATACCGAAGATCACTGAATACAAGAAAAAGTGATGCAACAAAGACAAACAATTTTGTCGGTAGGAAATTCTACCAATGTGCACTAAATGGGTTAATTAATATTTATATAACGTACAAGTTTGAACATCAGTTTCAAGATTTTGAATTTCATGAAGTTTTTCATGTTTTATGACACGTTTGAAGGTAAAAATTTTGGAAAAAAGTTCACCTATAAAAAACAATAAAAACCATTAATTGGTAACATTTTGTTTTTCTTTGTATATTTTATTTTTTTCAATGACAGTGATAAGGTTTAAAAAACAAAATCTAATCTTAACTAATTAACAACGTTTTCTGCTTTTCAGAAATATGTTTCTTGGCGAACTTTTTTCCCTTAACTATTTTTCGTTTGTTTCAAAGTGAGAGAGGATAATAAAAGTTGCTTCAGAAAGTTGAAGGGACGATATCATATATCTGATACAGACACGCATCTTCAGTATTTCGGGAGTTAGAATAGCTCAATACTCCTGTATAAAGGAAGGTTTTAAGACAACTGACCCCCGACAACTGCCCCCCCGGACAATTGCCCCCATTGAACAATGACCCCCCCTGTCCTGACATTCACTTCTTTTCGTAGGGAAAAGGATGCGTTTACCAATAACTCGCATTAATACTTAGAGGTTAATACGCAGTAAATGCCATGACCCGCGTTTCTAGCAAGAAATGTAACCTAACTAGAAAGGCTCCAAAACCGGCGCGACGGTCATACCCAACTATGGACAATAGTAGCTGTAGTAGTTACTGTCAAAACTAACGAAATTATCACGACTTAACCTAACCAATCGTCAAGGGCATACAGTTAACCTGTACAATTTTCCTGATACAGTGCAGTTGACCTAATTTGTTGTCAAACATTCAAATAACTGCAAAATTACACACCAAATGAAAGTATATCACATGGAACTGTTAATTTAGAAATAACATATCCAAAATAATGTATTACATTCAACTGAAAAGTAGATTAAAACCACACATTGAGCTCAAGTACATGTACGACTGTACTAGTGGTGGACCGGATGTTAGTTTTTCAACATCTGCGGATGCGGATATTTAGTTAATCTATCAATATAATATAGAATTATGAATATATAATATAATTTTTCAAATTTCGTGATATTACTATTATGGCAGGCAATGCATAAGAATTAAATTAATATTTTCATTATGATAAAAATAATAACTTTCTCAAGAGTTTCAGCCACAGAAAATTCAATGAAACAAGTTTCATTCAATTTTCTGTGTTAACAGGTATTTATATTTTGAGGTTTATATATTTGTTTGTTCATGAATAATTCACTGTACAACAGTGAAAAAAAAACGGAAATGAGATCGTCATTTTTATGGCTAATTATATTATATGCGTAGATTGCGAAAATAACACTCATTTATTTGTATCACCCACCGATTTTATGAAAATGACCCTATTTCATTGTATCATTTTGAGAACCACTGGTTCTCTGAACGCATCTTTTACATTTTGTTCAGTCATGCATATGCTGTGGTGGTGGTGTTCGGCTGTGTGTTTCCATTTTGATTTTATGAAAAATTTCTTTCATTAATCATTTAAATCAAAATTGTCAGCCATATTTTATCATAAATCGGTGCTATAAGTGAGTATTATTAAATAACAGCTATCAAATTACGTATATTTCACCGACAACGTCTATATTGTGTGAAATTGCAAATTGATCTATCATTTCCTTATTTTACAGGTTTTTATTGGTTATGCTACAATGCCTAGAGCAGTGATGGCGGACCTTTTCAACCCTGGGTGTCAAAAATTAAAAATTTTCGTGATCATAGTCAAGTGGCGTGTCATACATAAATGATCACTATTATCAAAGGAACATCGCAATTATAATAATAAAACTATCTATTCTAGCTCATTTGAACAATACAGGAAAAATAAAAATAAATGACAATAAAATGTTTTAAAATAAAAACTACAATTTTACCTGTTATTTAGTGACTTCTTTGTTGCTGTACTCTTGAAGAAAGCTCTTTTGTAGCAGGTGTGTAATTCGTACATTTTAATGCTACACAAGCAGCCCTGACATCATCAACCAATCTGTTTCTCTTGTCCGTTTTGATGTTATTCAAAGTTGAGAACAAAGTTTCGCAGGAGTAAGTTGATGAAAAAATTGTCAGTATAGCTTTGGCAAGTCTTTTAAGTGTCAAAAGTTTCCGGGATCCAGTTCCACACTTTCAGAATTTCATTGTCAGAATTATTATTCACAGATCCCTGCAAGCGGTCTCGCTCGAGTGTTTCTAACTCAGATCTAAGAACAATAAACTTTTGCTTCCAAATAGAGCTGGATTGGAACTCTGCTAACTGCATTTCAAAGTCATTTAAATCTAACCAGTCAAACAAATCTAACTTCAGATTTGTAAAAACAGCTTTATCAGGATATTTTATAAAATTTATTGTTCCTTCTAACTCTCTGAACTGCACAAATCAAATCTTGTTGAAAACTGCTCAATTATAGAGTTTAAAATTTCAACAAATTGTTCTCGAGCTTGTTCCAAGTCGTCTCTGTCTTGGCACTTCATTTCATCAAAATGTTTCTTCAACCTATGAAAGTACTTATAACTTCTACTTTCCAAGTCACGTTTAAAAATGTTGAGCTTGCTTTCAAAGCTTTTGATCAAGCCAAACATTACATCAATAGTTTTTCCAAAACCTTGTAATTTAATATTGAGTTCATTCAGATGTAATGACAGAGCAGTGAAAAACATAAGTCTACTGAGCCAAGCCACATCAGTTAATTAAGGAAACTGTTCTATATTTTTCATATTTAAAAATAGCCTGATTTCATTTAAGCATTCCACAAAACGTTCAAGTACCTTACCGCGACTTAACCATCGCACATTATTATACATAAGTAATCCATTATAAACTGAATCAACTTCATTTAACTGTGACAAATTCTCGTTTGTGCAAAGCCCGTGAAGCTATCAAATTGACTATTTTTGTCACAACTGCCATTACATCATTAACTTCTTTTAAACCTACCTTTGCACACAATACCTCTTGATGTATAATACAGTGAAAGCATACAAGCGGATGACCAACAGTTTCTGTTAAATGTTTCACAAATCCAACATTTCGTCCAACCATATTTGGGGCACCATCTGTCGTAACTGACACTATTTTTGACATATCTGTTTATCACGAAGCATTCTAACAACAACCTCACATATATCTGCTCCTGTTGTATTCAGAGGCAAATTTTCTAACAAGTAATTCCTCATATATTGCATTGCCACTGGGATATCTAGCAATAATAGCTAATCGAGCTGATGACGTAGCATCGGTGGTCTCATCGAGACAAATAGAAAAGAAATCACATGCATTTAAGTCTTTTTTCACTTGATTTTCTATATCAGAGTTCATCTTCATCACTCTGTCTTTAACAGCATTTCTACTAATTGGTAATTCACTAATACGCTGAATAATAGATGCTTTATTTTGAAAGTCATCAAATAAAAATGGTGCACATTTCATAAAAGCTTCCTTAAAGAAATCTCCATCACTAAGTGAGTTTCCATGCTGGACAATAGTATGTGAAATACTGAAGCTTGCAGACACTAAATTTGAAGGCCCACTTACAAATTTAAGTAAATTGTCTGACTGAGACTGTTTATCTTTTAACATTCGCAATATACTGTATATTCTTTACGTTCTTGCTCACTTTTTTCTAGAAGCCACTGGTGGTTAGTGTCGAAATGCCTTTTCACATTCCAAGTTCTGCTCACAACTGTTTCACTACACAGGATGCATAGAGCTTTGTCGTTCATATCAATAACGCCATATTTTTCGGTCCACCAATCTTGGAAACTCCTTCCGCTTCCTTTCTTTGACAATTTAATTTTTTTGTTTACTGATTCCGCCATTATGATAAGGCTGAAATATTAAAAAACAATAGCAATTAAAAATCGTTAACACAAATATTTAATGTGACAAATGGATGTTAGAACAAGTAAAACGATGAATTAACGTTAGGCCTAATTAGTTTCAACGGTACCACAGTTAATAATGTTAATGGAGATAAATTTTCATTTTCCAACACAATAATATTAATAACACTTAATACTAATAATTAACACCAGCAAACACTTAATATTAATTAATAATGAAACATAACACTACACAACAGTGATTAATAATGACTTAATTAGACTCATTAAATCAAAATGCCCGTGTAAAACGATGCCATGGCTCGACTAAAGACAGAGAAAGAAGAAATCAGGAATGCCATTTCTGAATTATGAATATATAATTCAGAGTTGCCAGCCAAAATTAATGCTTAATTTTATACTATTTATAATGGTAATTTATTTAAATTCAAATCCAACCACAGTAATATGTAATTAAATAGCCATCAAATATAGAGAATTGAATGTTTATTTACAAAAAATATATATAATCATTTCCTATTTAATTAGATGAAATTAAAAACGTCTCTTGATTTGATCGATTTTCATTCTTTATAGTTTTTGTTTAACTTTTGGACGATAGAAATGTCAGTTTAGGCGTGTCAACAAAAAACAGCAACGTGTCACCTTTGACACGTGTGTCATAGGTTCGCCATCACTGGCCTAGAGGGTGCAAAAATTCGCCAGACAGGTTTTGTTATATTTGTGGGACATTAACGTTAAAACAGTATAAAAGAAGTTGACTTCTCATGTGAAAAAGCTTTATGAATTATATTTCGCATGCAAAGTTGATCAGGATAAGCAGTGGGCGCCTCATATCTGCTGTGAGATGTACAAGCTCGTTATCTGCATGGTTCAAAGGCACCGGTCCTGGTCTGGGATTCGGTGTCCCAATGGTATGGAGAGAGCCGCTGGACCATTCAACTGATTGCTATTTCTGCTTAACGAACATCACAGGTTTGAATCTTTTATTTTTCTAAATATACGTCAAATTTGGTGTTTTTAGCACATTTTACCATATCCTGCTCTGCATAATGTATTACACAATTATGCTATCTTAAGTAGTCAACAATGTCTATTGTCTCACATTACAGGTTGCAACAGAAAAGGACAAAAGGCTATAGTCTACCCAAATCTTCGTTCTGCTATGCATCCTGTGGAACATTCTACAGATATACCCATCCCTCATCCTCCAGCTGAAATGCTAACCGATAACACAGACTCTGACAAATCAGAATCAGATAGCAAATGCTATGAAGCTCAAGTCAAGTCCAAGAAAGAACAAAATCTCATCATGCAGCCTGAACTCAATGATTTGGTCCGTGATTTAATACTTACCAAGCAACAAAATGAACGGCTGGCCTCACGTCTACAAGAATGGAATCTGCTGGCGGAAGACGTACGAATTACAGCATTCCGAAAGCGCTCCTTGGATTTGCAGGAATATTTCACAATGAAGAACAATGTTTGTTATTGCATTGATATACATGGTCTGTTCGATGCTCTGGGTTTGTGCTATGAACCGAATCAGTGGAGATTGTTCATTGATGCATCTCTGTACAGTGTTAAGGGTGTACTGCTACTCAATGGGAACACAATGCCTTCTGTTCCGATCGCTCATTCAGTCGTCTTGAGAGAAACGTATGACAATGTTGCTTTTATTCTGGACTGTATAAAATACAATGAACATGAATGGCTTATCTGCGCAGATTTGAAGGTTGTGGCTATTCTCAATGGATTGCAAACTGGCTATACGAAATACATGTTTTCTATGCAAGTGGGATAGCGAGCAAGGTCTGAACACTACACAGTACACACGCTCAGTATGGCCGCCGCGAGACAATTCCTCACCTGGATCTCTCAATGTTATTCACGAACCACTAGTACGAAAGGAAAAGGTTATCTTGCCGCTACTTCACATAAAACTAGGGCTGATGAAACAATTTGCAAAGGCGTTGAAACAGGATAAGCCTGCCTTCAAATATCTAAAGGAAAAATTCCCAAAAATAAGTGATGCCAAGATTAAAGAAGGCATATTTGTCGGCCCTCAAATTCGCCAACTCATGCTAGACGAACACTTTGAGGCGGTGATGGATGAGGTTGAGTTGGCAGCCTGGCGTGCATTCAAAAACGTGTGCAGCGGTCTACTAGGAAAGACTAAATACGACAACTATGCTGCACTTGTGGATCGACTTATCAACTCATACCAACGTCTCGGATGTAAGATGTCATTGAAAATTAATTTTTTGCATTCACATCTCTCATTCTTTCCGGAAAACGCATCTGCTGTTAGCGACGAACACGGGGAGAGACCCCACCAGGATATGGCCACAATGGAGAGCCGATACAAAGGGAAGTGGAGTCCTGCTATGCTGGCTGATTTCTGCTGGAATTTAAATCGTGACCAACCAGAAGTATCACACAAACGCCAGCATAAATACAAATAATGAGTTGAAAACAGTATAATACGAGAGTTTTATGTTAATTTTGTGCATATATGTTGAAGTATAGCAATAATTAAACTGTTCCATATGATAAAGCCTATCTGTTTATCAATATATTCTTATTTTTTGGTATGAAGATTTTAAGCAGTCATTACAAAAAAACGTGACGTGATAGAAAAAACTATTTTCAGATTTGGAATCAGCACATTCGAAATATTAAGAATGACCGAATGTTATTCCCGTCTTTTTTCTGAACCGAAAATTTGTTGTACAGTGTAATTAATACTTTACATGAAATGTGCATGACTGGGCCTTATAAGCTACTTTATAAGCTAATTTAATTGTAAATGGCATAATTTATTGGAGGTAATATCCGCATAGCATCCGCAGTCAGAAGTGCGGATGCGGATGCTAAAAATGATGCGGATACCCGCAGATGCGGATGCGGATATCCGGTCCACCACTAGACTGTACGTATAATTCGTATATCGATTTAACTCACATAAGTAACATCCGAATGAATTGCTGATAACGAGGGGCAATTGTTGGGAAGGTAGTTGTGCTGATGCCAGACAGGAAACGGGGAGTTTCGTCTTTGGACGACTAGTCATATAACGTAACAAAAGAAACTATTTCCCCCGTTATGGGGGAGAGGGGATGCGATTTTGTGGGCGTTCGCCCTTGGCCCCTCCTTTCCGCATAAAAAATATAGGTACTTTTGCATTATCCTCCCAACACTAATTTTTTTTTAAGCCGGCTAACTACGGCTAACGCCTGCGGCGGGCTGTTTTTAACCTAACCTAACCTAACCTAACCTAATCCCAACACTAATTTTTTTTATAATGGAAGGAAAATAAAGTACCATAACCAAAACCAAACCAACATTATATAAAAAAATTAGTGTTGGGAGGATAATGCAAAAGAACCAAAATATATTATATACAGTATATAGAAGAAAGACTTCGAACCTCCATTAAGATTTTACCGAGTGGCGATTTTTACTTATTATGACGTCATAAGGTGTTAACTTTAAGCGTAATTGAGACAAGACAGATTAAGTAGGCTAAAGGCGTAGAAATAGTTTAACTGTACTTCTTTGCACGTGCTTTCTAATGAAAAAAATGCAAATCCCTCTGCATATATTGACGAGCTACAGCAAATCAAACATAAAGCATTGCGAAAGTCATGAACGGTTTGGCATAATGACACGATGTGAAAACTGGTAAAAATATACGAAACAAAAATGTACATATGTATATTATACACAATAAATTTAAACTCACGCGGTTATATAATAGTGCACACCCCGCACCATCAAAATCTATAACGAAAAATGTTCCAAATTAAAACCTTATTTCCTATCTACAGTCTTTTCTTACTCGTTCGTGTCTTCCACGCCATTTTATTCTTCATCAGAGTAAGAAATCTTTGAGGGAAAATTTCAAAGGAGGTAATTCTCAGGTCGCTTCATTCTTGTTCGTACTACAGAATTTCCCGTTTTAAGTTAGATTTTTTGGTACTTACGTATTATCGGGACTACCAAACTGTTTATTATGTCTTTTTGCTCTCGTCATTTTCGTTTAAACTAACGAAAATATCACAACTTAACCTAACCAATCATCAAGGGCGTACAGTTGACATAATCGGGCATTCAATTAACCTAACCGGGCATTCAGTTAGGTTAACTGAATGCCCAGTTAGGTCAACTGAATGCCCAGTTAGGTCAACTGAATGCCAGGTTTGGTCAACTGAATGCCAGGTTTGGTCAACTGAATGCCAGGTTCGGTCAACTGTACGCTAGGGCGGATCGAAAATGAGGTTTTTAAACTGTTTTTCGAAATTCAAATATGGCTAGTGCGGAAAATATGTGGGTGCTATAGATAATGACTGTGCATAAATATTAGTCCTGCGAAATTATATCTTCAGGTGCCACAAAGCCGTCGAAAAAAGTGAAATATAATGATTTTCTTATATTCTGCATTAGTACAATAACTGAAACTTACTTGTTATTATTATATATTAAGTGTTCCAATTACCAAAATAGTTACTGAATTACGCAGCTCTTAGTTTATTTAGATCAATGTTCTTTTGATTAATGATCTAAATAATCCAGAACTCACCACGAGGAGGTGGCTGCGTGTCGAGCTCCACCCATGCCCTCCCAACCACCCATCCTTGCGCATGTTTTTTTCTATTAACGTTTTATTTAAACTTTATATTCAGCTTTACTTTCGAATGATGGCATTTTTTTACGTGACTGAAGTGTTGATCTTATGAAGCCATCTCGCGCGTTCAATCCAAATACTTTTGATGATGCTTCAGTCACTAATTTTACCATTCTTTCTACTACTTGTGTATGACAAGGGAATTTCTCGAATGGAGGGGTACTCTTGTTTTCTATGAATTCTTCAATCTCATTTTCTGTCAGGTGTCTTGTCACAGGTGGTTCAGTGACAATGCATTTTTGCCAATTAATTAAATCAGTATAATCAGTAGCTTCAAATTGAATAACAGGTACTGTGAAACGCCTCACAACTTTTTCCTTGTTTGTTTGCCTTGCTTTCTTTATTCGCCTCCACGCTAATTCTCTTATGGCGCTGCGGTCATCATGAATCATTGATGCTAGAATATTTTCTGGATTTGCAAAAAAATGCATTTCTTTGTATGACAGGGTTTACAATATCCTTTACTTCGTCATTCAATGTTCTTGTTAGTTCAATAGTTTTGAAAACATGTTTTGAGCCATTGACAAAAGACGTACTTTGCTTAATAGAAAACTACATTGGGATGTAGACCTTCATTATAAAAGAAGCAATGTTCATGAGGTTCTCAGATGGACTTACAGTTGAAACGTATAGACGAAGCAAACGATTTGCTGTAGTCAGCCATCGTGAATGTGCCATTTTGCCTGGACTACGATGAGCAAGATCTGGAGAGCAATATCCCTTTGTTATGGCCTGATGAATATCAATTAGATATTTTTGGTCGGTGCTAAGATCTTCACAGTCTACAGTTGGTTCCTCAGCATCAATCCTTTCAAACTCGACAATAGGAAGACTCTCACAGTTCTCTAATTCCCTGCCAATAGGACCGGTGAATCCGCGGGGGCCAGATGTTTTTCCATCCAGCTTTGCAACTAAATGGCGTAATGGCAATTCATTGGCATGGAGCTGGCACACTAAATGTTGAACTGGCTTCTTCAGCTTCAATTCTATAAGCCTTATAACGCCTCCCTTTTCTCCAGTGTTGACTGCTGCACCATCGCATCCAATGGCAACAAGGTTTTCCAGGTTCATGTCATTATTTCCAATATACTCAAACATTCCTTTACATATTTCTTCAGCTGATCCAGAATTCACAGAATAATGGCCCAAATAATCTGAACCAGGTTCTCTCACTAAAGTGATATGTTCTTCTGTACCTTCTTCTGATATACTTTGGACTCTTTTTTTTCTTGGAAGAGTGTAGAATCTTTTCGACCATCAAAATAGATTCCTCTGATTGGGACCTGATTTTGATCTTTCATAATTTCTGATCTTTCTTTTGTCTTTCTCTTCTGATTTTACTCCTATCCACTACTTCAGATGTATTGTCAATAGAAACTTCTCCAATATCTTGCAATACTGCACTAACAATGAATGCTGCAGCTCGATCTGAAACTGCAGTCCTGTCACAAGCAGTAGCCACTGAAGGTAGATTTGTAGTTTTCCTTTTCTTGAATAATTGTTCTTCAGGTTGTTCGAGCTTTCTCTTCGAGCTAACTGGCTCTGGAAATGTATCGTCTGATATTTCGCCAGATTCACTTTCACTATTTGATGTCGATGATGAATTCAACATTTGTATCCTGCAATTTCTCCTGTGAAGATTCTTTGGTGAGTCTCACAGCTTCTTTTTGCTTTCTTAGCAACGTAGATGCTTTTTTCTTTGAGAGTGTAATATCTACTCTATCAATAAACAGTTTTCTTTCACTCCTTTGATCTAAGAGGAACGTCACTTCTTCCTTTGGAACCGTTTTTTCTTTGGGACAAGAACATTGTGTTAGTACTTTGCACTTGCACGCTGCAATGTCAAAAAGTTTCGTGTGTGCTTCTTTGAACATATCAATCTTTGCTTTGTAAGCTTCAGAATTTTTTCTGCTTTGGTATGGCTTCATAATGACACGATACTTTTCGTGGTAGCTTCTGAACATTGTTTCAATTCGCCTGTCTGACAGAATTGGGACGGAAGCACTTTCCCAAATTGTTTTCAATTTATCAACAACTTGTTCTAATATTTGAGATATTGAAGGATCTTTATTAGTATTCTGTTTCAAATCGTTTCTTACAAACAAGTAATATTTAAAAACTCCTTCGTATGTAGGAAGATTCCTGTGCCACAAATCTTCCCCCATGCACTCGGCCCTGGTTGATTTTGCACAAACTCGAGACATTTTGAAAGTATACAAATCTGAAAAAGAAAGAGCTAATATCAATTATTCGTTAATTTCAGTTAATAGTACATGGCAAACTTAGGGCAACACAATACAGAAATGCAAAATATATAAGAAATATAGTTTAGACTATCTGAGTAACGCCAACAACAGAACACCCACCTGCTACGAGAGCGACAGCTACACTGAACCGAGGTACTCACGTGACAGCTGAGTGAGCTGACTATAGAAAACTGTTTTTTAGAGAATATAAACTTTTTTTAAAGGTTGACTGAGCTATTTTTATACAAGTGTGAATAAATTCTTGTCTATTGTGCATCGTGGACTCTTCTGTAATTATTGGTTAAAATCTGCTTTTTTCAATTTTTTTCAATATTGAAGGTCATTGTGGCACCTGAAGATATTAATGTTATGATTTTAAATTTATACCAGCTTATTTCCTCACTACTCCACACAGTTTCCACACTAGCCAATTTGAAAATTCGAAAAATGAGTTTTTCACTCCGCCCTACTGTACGCCTTTGATGATTGGTTAGGTTAAGTTGTGATATTTTCGTTAGTTTAAACGAAAATGACGAGAGCAAAAATACATAATAAACAGTTTGGTAGTCCCGATAATACGTAAGTACCGATTTTTTTTATGGAAAATACCCTTCGGGCCCCGCAATTGCGCCAAAAGCTTCTCTTTATACATTTTCCCAAATCAGGAAGCTTCCCCCTTACCCCCAATCTGGAATTCTCGCTTCTAGCATTCTCACTCAGAGGAGAATGGGAGCGACACTGAGGGGGAAGTAATCCCAATCTAGCAATATAAATATATACAATAAGTTGCCATTCTCGTTACTAATACGTATACTCATATAAGTATAAATTTGTATATCATCAACGTGGCTGATGCTCAACTTCGCTTCACAATTTGCCGGGGTACACGTTCAATACTACATACCTCATTTCATGCCAATAACGTTTATTTCACTGACGAAAATTGCAATGATAGTATTAAGTGTCGTATTCGCAAAATCAAGATTTGCATGAGCTGTTTGTCTCCGATGTTGGCCACAGTCGCTCTGAATGTTCAGTGACACGAACACAGACAAATGATGATATACGAGTATCACGAGCACCAAGTATAAGAGGTATCGTTCACAATCGACAGTTGTTGTTTTTTCGACGCACGACACGTTCTTTTTGTAACAAAGGATGACATTGTTCGTACAATACACTGCCTCAGTAATTCTCCAGGGTGCTTATTTTATTTTGGCAAGTCTCTCTCTCTCTCTCTCTCTCTCTCTCTCTCTCTTATTATATATATATATATAATACACACAACAGAAAGATAGATAGAGAACCGTTATACACTCCATTCGGAAAATGATAAAAATTGCCAAACTGTTGTAAATAAGGAAATTGAAAATAAAAAGGGAGAGGTGTAGTGAATAAAGAATAGAATCTAAAAGGAAAAACAGACCTTGAGGATACATAAACCACGTATCTAAAAATGAAAAAATGAATTATACATTCCATAACGGGAGAAAGCAACACGATCAGAATAACTTCAGACGAGATCATATGATTAAGAAGAGTCTATTAAATGATAAGTTTCTAATGAAAAGTTTACAGTGTACACTTCACAGTGTACATTTTACGGTGTACTCTTCCTATAATATTACTGAAGTACGACATTCCCAGCCTTTAATGACATATTAATTTATATTTAATGTAACTATAAAAATATACAGTCTATATTTAGAGTCTTGTTAAGCTGGCCGGACACAGGATCGTCTTGCGACTCACGACTGACGATTCGGGTCGTGACACGCGACTTGAGTCGTCAGTCGTGAGTCGCAAGACGATCCTGTGTGCGGCCGGCCTTACAGAATTTTCACTGTGTTCGATATATACAGTGGAACATGCTTCGTGTGTGTGTGCGCGTGGTGTAACTGGGCATAAGTGAGGTCGAGTGCGTGATAATTCACATATAAAGTAGGATAATTGTTTGTGAGGTAACACTTTCTGTACCTCGTATATATTGACGATTGGTTAGGTTAAGTTGTAATATTTTCGTTAGTTTTAACGTTTTATTTGATGGATTCATTTAAAAAATGTCTCCTAAAGATCCTAGTGTAGTTTACGTTCTCCAACTTTGACCTAGTGTAGTTTGTGTCCCCTTTTGCGTCAGGGGGACGTAAACTACACTTGCTCCAAAATTTTTACTGTTGGAAAGAAAATATGTTAGTCCTGATTAGGTTAGGTTAGGTTAAGTTAGGCTAGATTAACTAGTACCTCACTATTTCATGACTTAACAGAAAACAACCTTCGAACCCTTACTTGCGTCCCAAACACTTATCACGTCCTTCTCGGTTCGATGACACTGAGGTTAAATTAAAGTTAAATTATCTTCGTTTAATTAGTTTTTTAAATATATGGATTTTAAAAAGCCGATACCTCGCTTATGAGAAGATGCGCACATTGTGTGTGTGTGTGTGTGTGTGTGTAATGTGGGAGCGATGTATTCGAGAATCCTCCCTGCACCCCTCTTACGATGCCTGATTTTATTAACCAATTCGAATGCCATTCAGGGATAAAGCTTCGTTTCCACAGTCTCTAAGGAATAAAAAAGTTTACAGGGGAAACCTTGTTTGAATTCAGAGAGTTATTCCTTCTCAGATTTAACCGCGGGAGTCCCATTTTGCATATTTGCATATTAATACTTTACTTAAGAGAAATAAGACACTTGAACTGACATTACTTTCTGTATAATAAGACGCGAATAAACGTTCAAAACAATGGCAAAACAGTGCTTAGACTTATTATCTTTGTACGTATGTTCTGTATACGAATACAGCTGTATATATATATATATATATTGCAGAACAAAATTTTTTAAATAAGTATTTTTACCCTTTTTATTCTGAAAGTAAAAGTTTGTAATCAAGTTTCAGTTGGAGGAGAAAATGTCTTTTTGAATGCAAGTTCGGCAATCGACATTATTTGTTATGTGACTGAATTTTCAATACAAGTTCTTAAGGTCTTAAACGTAAATTTTAATTTTTCAGATTGTATTTAATTTATAAGAAATCTCATATAATTACACTATTTAATAGGCTTCGTTAATTACACTATTTAATAGACTTCGTAAGAAAAACTTTTATAATCAAATCAAATTTTTAAATGAACATTTGAAAGCATAACATTTACAGTTAAATGTAATTTAAAATTATTCCTTTCTGAACGATGACTTATTACTCATTAATTATTGATTTATCGATTTGCAAAACACATACAATAACTGAGAATATAAAGACCTTTGTAACGAATCATTTTGAAGTCCAGTTATTTTTAATTCTCTCTCTCTCTCTCTCTCTCTTTCTATATATATATAATATATATATATATATAATATACACTCACACAGACATATATATATATACTATATATATATATATATATATATATATATATATATATATATATCGATATAGATATAGATACTTGTATATCCAAGGCTAATAACTCACGAGTTTCAACAACAAAAAACTTGTAAAAGCATTCCATACCAAATCGGCGAAGTGACTGCTAAATTTTTGACTGCTTTGATCAATCAAAGGTACAATGTTATTCCTATTTATTGTGTATCTCCTGTACATACGTATGATTTAGTTCAAACTTTTGCTTGTCTGCTCGAATGTTTGATGAAAGAATTTGAAAGATAGCATTCCATTATACTCCTATTGTCGTGAAATAAATTATTATATACAGGGTGTTTCACAACCGGTCTGCCATACTTTGGGGGGGTGATATCGAATAAAAAAGTTAATACAACATCGGAGCTATTTCCAACCGTTGCGGAGCTACGAACGTTTTAAGGTGTACGAAAAAAAATAACGAGAGTATTAATCTGATGTATTTATTGCTACATTTTATGAGATACACCTTATAAATGTTCAAAATGTCCGCATCGGTTCTCAATGCACGGTCTTGCTCGCTCCAAACAAGAGTCCACTATCCATTGAATCATTTCGGGTTGTTCTCGTATGTAGCAGCGGCATCCATAATCCGACGCGAGAGTTCTTCTCTCATTTGTCCTTTGGTCTTGTAGACCATCTCTTTCATAAGGCCCCATAAAAAGAAATCTAACGGGGTTAGGTCGGGAGATCTCGGGGGCCACGATATTGGACCAGCACGACCAATCCAACGATTCCCGTACCGCTGATTCAAGTAATCCGTAACATGACGACCAAAATGTGGTGGCGCCCCATCGTGCTAAAAGAACATCGTGCGCCTTGTCTCCAAGGGTACGTCCTCCATCAAAAGCGGCAATTTGTTGGTCAGGAAGTTCGGATAAATATCAGCAATTAATCGATGTTCCAAAACGAACGGTCCAATCAACTGATCTCCAATTACACCGTACCAAACATTCACCGAGAATCGATGTCGAAAGTTTCCTTCAACGACACCATGGGGATTATTGGCGGACCAGAAGTGGGAATTTCGTCTATTGTTAATTCCATTCTGAATGAATTGTGCTTCATCACTAAACAGTATGCGATTAAGAATTTGGCGATGCATAACCACCCACTGGCAAAATTGAACACGTTTATCGTAATCATCCGGTTGAAGAGCTTGCACACATTGCAAATGATAGGGATACAAACCTTCATCATGTATGGTTCGCTATACACGCGATGCGGATTCACGAAATTCGTCTAGAAATCCTTCGAACACTGGTAGTTGGGCTACGTTGTACTAGGTCCAATATGCGCTCGTCCACAGCAACGGGCCGTCATGCTACATGTTCTTGGTTACGTAGAACAATTGTCCCTGTTTCCCTTAATCTCTGGTGTGTGTCACTAAACGCTTGCCTGTTCGGTATTCGGCGGTTCGGAAAACATCTTCGATATTCCTCAACTGCCGCTCTGCTGTCACCATCACAGAATCTATAAATGAAATGGATATCAGCGTATTCAGCGGGTGTGAACTGTTCATTCATTTTGATTGTTCACCTTAGCGCAACACAGTATCTCGTACCACAGATCAGAACCAACTGAAAGAAAAAACTAAGGATTAGTAGTGGTAACTTCGTTAACCGAAACTACCACCAGTGTAGGGCTTTGTTGTTTGCACATCTTAAATCGTCCGTAGCTCCCCAACGATTGGAAATAGCACCTATGTTGTATTAACTTTTGTACTCGATATCACCCCCAAGTTACCCCCCCCCCCCCCCCCAAAGTATGGCAGACCGGTTGTGAAACACCCTGTATAAGGGGAATTGTGCTTCGTAAAATCGTGTGTTCAAAACCTTTATTCCCCTACCTATGACTTAGCTTTTAAAGTCTGTATCAAAGAAACTGCTGAGTATATATATATATATATATATATATATATATATATATATATATATTCGGCAGTATATAAGGAGAAATTCAATTTACAATTCTTAATTAATTAATTGCACTGCATGGAATGAGTATCAAATAAGCCTGAAAACCAACGCTCCTGACTTGACATTTATGCGGGTTTTATCTCTTTTTTTAATTATGCGACTGTTGCATCTGATGCACGCTGATGATGAAGTCCTTCTGTGTTAATCAGAGAATCTGGCCATGTGAAGAGAATGAATAACAAGAAAACTAAGGAAAAGGTGAATAACGGTAAGCGAGTACGAGTAATGTGTGAGAAGCGGATGAAAACCTCGTGAAAGATGAAGGGACATAAATTAGTGGTGGTCATTTTTTTTTTGTTTTTTGAAACGTTGAGTTGATATAAACGTGGAGTGAGAGTTAGCGAGAAACAAAGAGGAACATAAGCAGTTTGCGAAGTGTGTAAAAGTAAATGAAGATGTTGGCGTCATTTGACTTACTAACAGTGGTATACCTCTAGTTTTTGTGCGCAAAATCGATTTGAGTATCTTTGTATCCATCCCATTAAGAAAGGGAAGTGGGTTCTTAGATAATGTACGTAATGTATTAAGTGGTTTATATAAAAAAACTTAACAGTTTAGAGAGAGAGAAAGCAACTAATATTGGTTCGCAGTTATTGCTGTATAAGGTTTTTATAATATACGACACGTAAATGTAAAATGGGGCTTTTCCGTTCTATGGGCACCAACGAGGTCAGGTCAGGTTAGGTTAGGATAGGTTAGGCTATGTTAAGCTAGGTTAGGTATGACCAATAATAATGATAATGTAATGTAATAAATCGTCATATTTTTGAAGAAACGACAAATATTTTTTGTTTTTAATTATGTTCAAAGCTGTTAAATTAAATAAATTAAATTTCTCCTATTCAAAATGTAATGATTATTAATAAAAAGTTAAAATAAGTTAAAAAAATATTAATTTCTCTCATTTCAATGGTGCCCATAGAACGGAAAAGGTCCATAAAATGATTCATGGACATTTTTCAGATATTAACTTAAAGTCTTAACGCTTCACCAAGAAATTCTCTTTTTAACTATTTAATATAATAAAAACCCTTAATTTGGGGTAGTGATGTCCGTGTGCGTATATTGAACTGAATCATTTAGTAAAGATTTACGAGAAAGTAATTTCTTGATTCACAATATGAACAAGAGCAGAGAGAGAGAGAGAGATTCTTTTTATAAATTTGAAATATTTTGAGGTCTGAGACGCCAATGATTGAAAGGGAAAAAATAAAATTGATCATGTTTCACTTTTAAATTATTTACATATATTTTTATGGTCACTGTTACAGTCTACTTCACGTGGTTTAACGAGAACGTTCCGTGTTTATTGCATTCTTATATTGTAATTTAACTTTCTCACGAGTGGCGGGACTTACAATCCCACCAGAAATAATAATATAATTATGCAACAAGTTAGCGAGTGTTTATATAGTTGTCGTTTAACTGTCGGAAAAGGAACCCAAAATAAGTGTCATGTAAGTGACTAGTTACTAAAATATTTGATTTTGAATAACCATAAAACACTTATACATTTTGGTTTCGAGACGCATATATAACCATCGTTAAAGGGTTAACTGCAGCTACAAAATTAATTCCGGTCGTGCGGGGATGAATGGTTAAGTAAGTGCCTTTCTGCTTCTCCTAAACCAGTAATAAATTTATTATTAATTATTAAATTATATAATCAAAATGAGATTATGACCATTATTAGAACAATTATTGTCATATACACACTGTGCAGCAGTTTTTTAGCTTGAAGCTTTTGTTGGTATTCAAATTTTTACTGGAAATTTATATCTGATCAGTTCATGCTATTCTACATATATATTTAGTGTTGTAATAAAAAAGAAATGTGTATATTATTCATGCGTTACTTGCACAGTAAAGAATGAAAGCTGCTTTACATCTTTTTCCTTCTTCTTGTGACGTTTGACGTTATAAAGGAGGTTAACCAACCCCAAACACTACTATCATTTCACCTTCATGCTCATTGCAGGGCCGTAAAAGCGGTAAAAGTTTCAAAAACGTAACGTCATAGCCAGTATGATATATCAACCAATCCAAAAGAGACAAAACTTTACCAGAAATATTTTTTATGAAATGGAACAAGATTGTGGGCAGGGCCGTAACTAGGGTTTAGAAATTAGTGAGGTCCAGATTTTTTTCGAGCGCGGCGGGACAAGCAAAATTCAGACCAAAATGACATCTACAAACACAACCCAAGCTATACACTAAACACAAAACACAAAACGCTCGACGCTCCCTCTTTTCAAAAGAAAAGCGGTAATATGCGTTTCATACACGGAGAACGGTTCAGTCTCTTTTTTTTTTTAGGAAATAATTACCGAGGTCCGGATCTCGGTGACCTCATAGGTAGTTACGGCCATGATTGTGGGGTGCCCCTCTCAAAAATAAAAATTTGGAAACCCATATATATATATATATATATACCTCCACGTTAACCTCGTTCGAGTTCCATGTGTTGGTCTCTCTTCGCACGCATTTTTGTTTTCCTTTTCACATAGCTATAGAAGTATTTTCGATTTTCCTTTATTGCTTCTACCGCCTTTTCCTCTTCCCTCTCTGTATTGTTCTTAATCAGGATTTGTATTTCCCTATCGATACTCTGCATTTTTTCTTGTATTACTTTCCTGGCATTATCATCGCCGCAATTACATAACTTCGCCGCTACTCTCTTTCTTTTGCGGAATACTGTAGTCTTCTCTTTTGCCTCTCTAGCGAGTTCCTCTTTCCTTTTGGCTGTGCTTTCGGAGCATATTTTTCTAAAATTCTCAGCGTCTTTTCTTCCAAGGTTGTATGCAAAAGGGCACTGCAGATACCGGGATGGGCAATGCATCTATGCACATCTCACTTTATGTAACTTCCATTACACAAATGGATATTGTAAATTTGAAAACAAATGCGAGTTCCACCACCTTACTATCTGTAAAACTTATGCAAGATATGGGAGATGCAAATACGGACGAAAATGCTGTTACCACCACCACCCTCAAAGGAACGCGACAGATGAGCAGTCAAAACCAGCAACAAAGAAAGCTACCAATTTTTTGGATGTAGCCAACATAATTCAACTATTAAATACCATCCAGCAAATAAAAAGCCAACTGACAAATACAGGGATTCGAGAGCCGTACAGAATGCATGCAGAAAGACATTACATGCGATATCGAGACAACAGGTATTGAAACATATAAAGAGAGGAAAATTCTCGGAGGTTCACAAGGCAATGAAACATGCATCGCCACATTGAAAAACGAATCTGAACTACATAAAGGGAAAAACGAAAGCGAAAAAATAAAAATAATCCTAACCAACATTCAAGGCCTTAAACCAAACCATTCCCTGGACAAAGTCACATACCTGAAAGGACTCATACAAAAAACAAGAGTAGGCTTTACATGCCTCACGGAAACCCATCTAAAGGACTGCCAGGCGAACTGTGAAAACTGAGAGTTTTGTGTTGACAAAAAAGAAATACAAATTGACAACTATAACCAGTGGTGGGCACAGCTAACCGAAAAGTTAGCTTCGATAACCGCTGAACCGCTAACTCAAAACTTAACTTCGATAACGCTAAACCGATAAACCGATAAAAAATTTAGCGGAAGCTAACGATAACCGCTAACCGCTAACTTTTATTATATGAATTTAGCTTCGGTTTGGTTTTTGGCTCTAAAACCCATAAAGAGAGCTGAAATTTTAATATGTTGCAGCTTAGACATAGAGCTTTCCAAAAAGGTATAGCATGCCAAGATCAGATGATGATCAAGGTGTACATAAATAATTAAATGAACAAATGAAATTAAACATTAGTTTACATTCAACATACAGTTTATTTACAGTACAAAAAGTATTAAACGAATCAAAAATATTAAGAAATAAAAATACACATAAAAAATAACTTTAATAATCTAATAATGCATTCACTCTGGCTTGGCCTCCTGCTCCTTCTCCATCGCCTCGACGTGATGCTGGTTGCCCTTCATGAACATCAGCCTCTCAAAGTTGGCATCTGACAGGGTGGCTCTCTTGGCGCGCAAGATGTCCTTGCCTATGGAGAACAGGCGCTCAACTGCAGCACTGGATGGGATGGCTGTGTTGTACTTGATGAACAGGTCGATCAACACTTGCTCACCCAAGAAGGCGACGTCAGTCAGGACCTCCTTCGAGCCGGCCTCCAGCCAGGTCTTCACCAAGATCTGTGCCTTGGACTTCAGTGACCTGTGGCTCCTACTCACCTGGGGCTGAGTGATGCTGCTGAAGAAGTCATCTTCCTCATCCTCATTGCTGGTGGTGCAGCTGGTGCTGCTGCCCTCCTCAATGGTCTCCCTCAGGGCTGTCTCCACGCCGGTCTCCATGGCCTTCTTTACCCTGCTGAGCTGGCTGTGATTATGCTTCTCCAGCCAGAACAGGCTCCTGCTACTGGCACTGCTACCAGAAGATTGCCTGTGTTTCCCACGGGAAGAGCCGGCCTTGATCCTCTCCTCAAACTGGATGGCATGCGCTGGGTGGTTCCTCTTGACATGCGACTTCAAGTTGTAGAGGCTCGACGCGTGTCCCTTGATGGTGGTCTCCTTGGGCTGGCACAAGACGCACCGGAAGTACAAGAGGTTGGCGTTTCTCTTATCCCTTGACATAAAGACAAAGTAGTCCTCCAGGTGGGGCCACGGGTTCTGAGACTTCTGGTTGGGCTGGTCCTGGCGGACCTGGCCATCAACAGTCCCAATATCCTCAGGCGGAACCAAAACGTCTTCACTTTCCATTGCAAAAACTTGTAGACTCGGTAAACTGACGAAAATATGCTTATGATAACGTACGCTGTCGCTGACACTGTAAGACTGTAACGTCGTAAGCGAACTGAACTGCAGAATTACACAACGCTGCTCAGCTGCTGCTGCGTCGACCAATCACGTCTTGTGTTTACACGTAGTCAGCCAATAGCGTGCCAGACTGACTGTTGCAGACACACTCAGAACAGACTGGAACAAACATTTATGATTTTAGGGTTAGCGGACTTAAAGTTAGCGGAACTAAATTTAGCGGAAGCTAATTGGTCCGCTAACTGTTCTCAAAGTTAGCGGAAACGCTAATCCGCTAACGGAAAAGTTAGCTTCGCTAATTAACGGTTAGCGGATTAGCGGAACCGTGCCCACCACTGACTATAACACACTGCGAGCCGACAGAACAGTAAGGTGTAAAGGAGGATGTTCTATTTATATACACGAAAAACATATGGCAGAAATGGCTGAGTACTTCAAACTACATAGAATCTGTAGCAGCAAAAGTTGAAAAAATAAATGTGGTACTAATTGTAATATATAGATCCCCGAACACACCAATTTCAAAATTCTCAGATTCCATGACAGAGGTCAGGAAATGGATGAAAGATCTACGAGTACACTCCCCAACCCCAAATATTTTTTTCTGTGGTGATTTTAATTTTCTATTTATGAAATATAAAAGGATAGGAAAAAATATATGTATACACCAAGACAAGGGGGACACACGGGAAGACCAGGAGCAGGCAAAAATGCTCCTAGCTCTAGCCGATGAATTTATGTTAACACAAAAAATAACGGAAAATACAAGAAAAACAACTGCCTAGATTTGGTATTCACAAATAACAGCAACCAAATTGATAACATAGAAATATCCCCAACTATAATATCAGATCACAACATTATTGAAATAACAACCAATATAAAAGCCGAAAAAAGAAATATATAGAACCAATATAAACAACCAATATAAAAGCCGAAATAAGAAATATATAGAAAGAAACAAGTTCGAAATTTTTAATTTTCACTCCAAAGATATAAACTGGGAAGGTGTTGCATCCAGCATGAAAGCAGTAGACTGGGAAACCATCTTTAAGGCCAAGACAACGAAAGATATGCTAATTACCTTGGAGGAGAAGATGCTGGAAATTGTGGAAAGACGTCCCAAAAATGCAACAAAGAGGAAAGAGAAGCAGGTTCGAGAGACAAAAGAGGTCAATGTTTCGAAAGAGAAAAAGAGTGACTGCAAAATTAAGAAACTGCAAACGTAAGAAAAATATTAAACGATAAACTGCAGAGTATAGATTGCGTCATACAGGATATAATTGAGAATCATACAGAGAAAGAAAATGACGCTCTAGAAGCGATAAAGGTTAACTCAAAGTACTTCTAAAATTTTGCAAAAAGGAAATCGAAAAATCACCCGACTATTGGACCTTTGAAAAATGAAAATGTTTTGTACGATGCTGTAACAGAAGTATCCGAAATATTAGAGCTCAGTATGAATCATCTTTCAGTATCCCCAAAACTGATAAACTGGTATGCGATAGAAACGCGTTCTTTGAAGAACTACAAGGGGAAAGTATAACGGACTTCGACTTTACAACAGATGATATTACACAAGGTATAGGGAAACTAAAAGCGCACACGGCGGCAGGCCCGGACACATGGAATGCCACACTGATCAAAAACTGCTAGGATGCAATCGCTAAACTCCTCTATTGGATATGGAGACGATCACTAGACACGGGAGAAATACCGAGCATCCTGAAGAGAGCGAACATAGTTCCAATATATGTTGTTGGAATCTGTGTAACTAGGGATTTCATGAAGTCACTAAGATGTTCAGGGATTTCATGTAAGGTTAAGTCGTGATATTTTCGTTACGTTTAACCAATCGTCAAGGGCGTACAGTTGACCTAATCGGGCATTCAATTAGCCTATTCGGACATTCAATTAACCAGGCATTCATTAATTTTCCCGTAGGTTTAACGAAAATATCACGATTTAACCTTATATGAAATCCCTGAACATTTTAGGGATTTCATGAAATCCCTAGTTACACAGATTCTCTGTAACATATATAAAGGAGCTCGCTTACATCTCATCTCACCAAAATATTTTGACGAAGAGTTAGAGAAAAAATCTATGACTTTTTGGAAACTCGGAAAAAATTAAATGATACTCAACATGAATTCCGGTCAGGAAGATCATGCCTATCACAACTAATGGAACACTATACTCGTAACAACATTACTGATGCACTTGAAAGTAATGAAAACTATGATGTAATGTACACAGACTTTGCCAATGCGTTCGATAAGTGTAACCATGGAATCATAGTACATAAACTGAAATATATGGAATAACAGGAAAAGTAGGAAAATGGATATATAATTTCTTTAGTGAGCGGCAGCAAGTCGTTACAGTTCAAGGAATATCTTCATCAGAATCAGCTCAGTACCACAAGGAACAGTGTTAGCTCCATTACTCTTTATAATCATGCTAACTGATATAGATGAGGAAGTTACCGGTAACATTACAGTAACATTCTTGCTGATGACACAAAAATTAGTAGAAAAACAAGAAACCCAGAGGACATAGAATCTCTACAAACAGACATGAAGAGAATCTACAATTGGTCTAAAGGCAACAATATAAAATTTAACAGGGAAATTTCAACTATTAAGGTACGGAAGAAGGAAGAACCGAAAATCCATGGAATACTATACTCCAAATGGACAGGAGTCTTAACATACCCACAGAAAAAGGAAGACATTAGTCAGCTAGAAGAGATTCAGAAAAGCTTCACAGCCAAGATCAATGGGTGGAAAGAATTAAATTACTGGGAAAGGTTACGTGAATTAAATTTATATTCGCTGGAAAGAAGAACAGAGGTACACCATTATTTACACTTGGAAAATAATGGAGGAACTAATCTCTAATCTTACTTTGAACCCTATAACCCCCTAAAGAACAGGGAAAGTAGAAAAAGAAGAATGTGTCGTGTTCCCAAATTAAAAGCTAGACAGGGAACATCCTCAACCCTGAAGGAAAATAGTTTTGTTGCGAGAGGACCAAGACTATTTAACCAGCTGCCCCATGGAACTAAGAAACGCGAGTGGTGTTGTGGTGGATATCTTCAAAAGAAGATTAGACGCCTGGCTCAGAACAATTCCAGATGAGCCGGGCGTGAAGTGAAGAGCACAAGAAACCAACTCTACTTCACCAGGCCAACTCAAGAGGAGGGGCAACAAGCTTGACCTTCGTGAAATGAGGAATCATCGCACGGAACATTTGAAAAGTTGAAAAGAAAGGTATATTGTATAAGTGTGTGTGTGTGTGTGTGTAAATATTTAAAGTATGAAATAATAATATCGCATAAATTAAATTAATCTTTTAAGAGCTTCCAAAAGCTAATGACTTTTCCGCTCATTTTATATTTTACTCGTAAAACTAACGTAATAATGATGATAATACTAAAAAATAAAAGTAAAAATTACATGATAAAAATTACATGTATTGGAAATACCAATGTTGGTGCTAAGTGGAGTTATAGACAAACACTTTCGTACCCAGAAGTCCATAGTCTAGAACAGTGGTCTCCAAAGTGGGTGCGCGAAGGAAATTTGATGATTCTGATTTATCATTGTTTTTCGTAGAAAGTTTTCGAATTTCAAGAAGATGACCGAGAAAGAAAATACTCGCTAACACACAGTCATTCCTAGGAATTTGCGAGATAGTATCAGCGATATCGCTTACTCGCGATTAAAATTTAGCAAACTAAATATCACAATTCGAGATCGCCGCATTATTTTGTAAAATAACAGTTGATTGACATCAGGGAAGATACGAGTTTACGAACCGAATTTCAACAGAAAACTGTGCACAATTGGTGGATTAGATTAAAAAATGAGTACCCAGATTTAGTAAGCGCAGCGAACGATGCGCTCCTTCCATTTGGATCTACATATCTGCGTGAGGTGTCTTTTTCTGCTATGATAGGTATTTAAACCAAGAATCGAAATAAACTGAACTTGGAACCGGACCTTCGAATCGCTGTATCACAAAGTGTCAAACCAAGATTTTCAGAAATTATGAAGCACAATCAGCCACATTGTTCTCATTAAATTATATTGGTAAGTATATCTTCACCCTATCGTATTTCTGTTGTATACTATTAACTTACTAGTAAATAATGAAAGGATATATATATATATATATATATATATAAATATAAAATCTTCATGTTCATTAGGGGTGCGTGTTATTTATTTTTGCTGATTAAAGGGTGCGTGATCAAAAAAGTTTGGAGACCACTGGTCTAGACTCTAGAAGACATAAAGCAGGACTGCTGAACAGCTTGGACAACTGGATTGTCTCAATTTTTAATTCTTCGCATTAGACTCTATTGAGCGCGTCTTGTTGCCTCAAGGAGGATCGAAACTTTGTGGTTAGCGAACATTTGAGAGGCTGAACATCTTGGAAGTAACTTATGCGGCAGTCTAAAACATGTTATAAAGTTGATTTAGGTTTCTGAAAGAACCCTCTCTATAATTCACTCACAATTGCTGCCTATAAATATTAGTGGAGAAAATATTAAAAAATGTCTTTCGCTTCATTTGTACAGAATCTGAAGTTTCTTATAATTATGTTCGATAATGTTTCCTTATGTCTGTGTCGTCACTCATAGAGCTGGTGATAATTTGATCCAGAAACTTAAATTGTACTTGTACTTGCTCTGCTGGTTCGTCTCTGATTTTTGAAATAATATCAGCTGTTTGTTTTAAGCTTTTACTAAAATTAAAATTAATGTCATGGATCTATGAATACAATTCACAAGTTTTTATAAGATGATCCAGACCTTTAACTGAAAAGCTTATTAATACCATACAATTGGCATAGACCAAGTTATTTATCCTCATGTTATCTATACAATATCCTACTCTTGCCTTAGTAAGAGAAGTAATTAATCCATCAATATACACTTTAAACGGCAAAGGAGAGGCAAGGAGTCTTGTCTAAATCTGCATGAGGATCAAAACATTCGGACAATACATTGCCCCAACCCATATCCAAGAACGTACTGGCTTCTGAAAGCTAACCATTCGTCGGTGGCTCAACTGTGCAAAGAACTTGCCTACCAATCCCACAGAATCTCGAAAAGTGTGCTCTGGTAACGTGACGTAACCTAACCTAATCAGTCCGTTCTATACTTTTATTGATATTTATTGCTCTAATAATCTAATTTTATATTACATTACAATTACTTCAATGGAGTTAGTATTTATGCTTGCATGTCATTAATGCCTCCATTACTCTGAACGCCTCCCTAAACTTTACAAACGCCCATTGGTGACGGTACCGTCCCCGTTGGGAATCACTGGGGTAAAGTGTCAATGAACCTGACTGAGCTTTGTAAAATGACAAGATTAATACTTTGAGAATATACACAACGTTCCAAATATACACAACGTTATCAAATCTATTGAAATTGCGAAGCAGCTAGGCGGGAATCATCGAACTGTAAAGAAGTTTGTAGCGGAGGGTACCAAAGTGAGGCAGGAAAGTGATAAAGGAGCTATAAGAAAAGTGACAAGGCGGCAGATACCTGTAATCAAGCGCGAAGTTGTGAAGCATCCATTGTCTTCAAGTAAAGAGGTTTTTGAGCAGGCTGGCATACATAATGGAATAGAAGACTCTTGAAAACATTGGGAAAGTGTAATCTGCTTAATGATTTGGAACGTAGCGTATATCGCATTTTATCCATCTTTATAATAGTGCAATACCGCTGTAAGCGTGTTTTTTTAATACATTACCGCAAGGATTGCGGAAGTGTAGTATATGATGGTAGCATATGTAGCATATGATTGTATTTTGTTTTACTTTCGAAAGAGGTTGAAAGAAAGTTTTTAATTTTTTAATTCCCTCTCTTTTCTATTCGTTTCTTCTTAATATTATTTTTTCATCCTTTTGTATTATTCTTTGTTTACAAATATTTTATTAATACGAAAGAATATCCAAATAAAAGGGAATATTTCTAATCCATACTTTATCATACAAATTGTGCTTATTTTACGTTGTAAATAAGACAGAATTTTCTGCTGTTATTATTAGATTATACAGCGTTCCTTTTTTCATTAGGGTAACCCATTTAACGTTCTCAAACGTTCTATACAATGAATCTACTCAAAGTGAAGAATTTCCATCCACGTATTCACTGATGAAACCTCAAATGCGCAATATTGTTTTGAATTTCATATAAAATCCGAATAACGTGATAGACGAGCTTCTTGTTATAGGCAGCAGTAAACGTGTTCTCTCTCCAGGAATGCATTTTCATTAGAAATTGGTGTTATATGAAGTGTACGTTGTACACCAAACAGCATTCATAAGGAATCTGGAATTAGGAAAGCGCCAAATGAAAGCTCTGTTTGGCATCTGATGGGAAAAAAGTTTAGAAAACAAGCATTGTTAATATATGAAAATAAAAACCCACTCTAATAGACAGAGTTTATTTCCACAACAGTTTCGACGCCCACTGGCATCCTCCTCGGGTGGATACAGAAAAACGAATGAACCAAAACAAGAGGGAAAAACAGTCCAGGGACCGACCGTTAAGAAATTCGCACCTAGGTTAGATCCCATTCTCCCGACACCGGAAGGGCATTTTCATTAAGTACATTCGCACAAATTTGAAACTATCTTCCTGTTCTAAACATACAGATTCTATTTTTTTTTTTTTTTTTTTACATAATTATTACATTTATTATTAAATTTATTACATTTAATATTGCATAATTATTTATTACAAAAATTATAAATTTATTATTACATTGGTTATTACATTGTTGGGATCTAACCTAGGTGCGAATTTCTTAACGGTCGGTCCCTGGACTTTTTTTCCCCTCTTGTTTTGGTTCATTCGTTTTTCTGTATCCACCCGAGGAGGATGCCAGTGGGCGTCGAAACTGTTTTGGAAATAAACTCTGTCTATTAGAGTGGGTTTTTATTTTCATATTTTGACCTTCACGTAGAAAAAAGTGGTTTTTTGCAAGCATTGTTAATGATCGGCATGGATGTGGACGAAAGCATATTGCCCAAAAGGTGTTGATGGAGATTTCTGAACGATTGAAAAAGTCTCCTCCATAGATCATTATGCAAATTCTGACAAAACTGGTGGGTCTGTCCGGCAACTTCAACCTCCAGATTTACAGAACGATTGCGTTACTGTAAATGGTTGAAAGTATTTTTTCGTAAGAATCCAGATGTCTTGAATTACCTATAGTTCACAGATGAAACAAGGTTTCACACAAGCGAATATGAACAAAGGAGAATACACATGATCCTTGTACAACACCTCTTTACATTGGAAAATTTGTGTGTGGTGTCAATTAAGTACAGTAAAGATTACTGGACTTATCAAAAATATCATTTCCCAAATATTTGGGGTGAAAAGGCTGAAAACAACCCAGATATAAAGTACAGGAGTTAGTGTAAAGGAAAAAAGGCAGAAAGTAAAGCGTACACATCCATTCATACAGGTGTCCTGGTAGACCAGCGCTCTCCACCTGCTAAAATTCCGCACCTGCGGCGCTTCATGCGTGGTGGCGCCTCAAGCACTTGTGATAAATAAGAAACAGAGTTTCCAACTTACATAATTCTAACAAACCTCATCCATTCCAACCGACTTGCAGCCACTTCTCACGCATCATCCAGTTCAAGTTCACGTTTATTCACACAATCATTCATCATGTCCATCCATCTTCTTCTCGGCCTTTCCCTCCTCCTTCTTCTACCTTCACAAATACTCTTATACACTCTTTTTACAATTCTGACATCTTCCATTCTTTCAACATGACCAAACCACCTTAACAGTTAACACACTTTAATCAATTTTCGCTTCCACTGACTTCTGAACACCACATCTTTCCAGAACCACACGATTTCTTACTCTATCAATCCGACGTACGCCATACATACTTTTTAGGTTATTACCGGAGTATCCTAATCTCCATTACCACCGGATTTCTTTGTTCTGAAACATTTGATTAAAAGGCTTAGTGCAACAACTTTTTACCATGGAACAGCTGCAGCACACTTGGATAATTCACACACACACACACACACACACACACACACACACACACACACACATTTGGATAATTCTTGTGACTATGTTGTGTCGCACCTTCGACAACATTTAAGGCCGCACGCAGGATCGCCTTGCGACTGACGACTGACGGACTCAAGTCGCGTGTGATTTTTACATTGCCATAATGGTAGCCCCGCACACTGCAGCGACCGCGACGCGATTCTGGGAATCGCATTCGCTGCAGTGTGCGGAGCTACCATTCTGTCAATGTAAAAATCACACGCGACTTGAGTCGTCACGACCCGAGTGGTCAGTCGCAAGACGATCCTGTGTGCGGCCGGCATAAGTGTACTTAAAAACCAGGAACCCATTCCAACACTGACTGTGATTCGGGATAATCAAGCATGGTTGGAGCTCATTTCAAAGAAATTTCCACCAAAATAAGTGTGGAACGTTACAGCATGTTTAATAGGTTAGGCCAGGGTTCCCAAATTGTGTTCCGCGGAACACTTCTCACGGTATACAAGTGTTCCGCGGAACACCAATTTGGGAACCCCTGGGTTAGGCTAACAACAACAACAACAACCAAACAAAAAGCTTATTTGTTTATTACTTCATTTAAACATTTGTAGCAAATACCGTAGATTTAAAATAATTTTCGGGCTATAAAATTTTGAGACGGTAATTTGTTCAATATTTTTGAAAAGAAAATTAAAGAAGCGATAGAATGAACCTTTTTGTGAAAATAATTACAGTACTTGTAATAATTACTGTAATAATTACAGTAATTGTAGGAGCTGATGGAAAGGCAAGAAAACTTGATTTTTTAGTCTTGTTTCACTCGTTAAACTCAAATGAAATAAAATTACTACAGAACGAGGCTCAGACGAAATAATTGATTCAAATAGTTCTCACTCCGGGAGGAGGTGAACGAGGCCAGACTGTCTTTGGCAGACGAACGGAAGAAAGTCTCTTTGTGCCGCTGCTGATAGATAGCTTGGAATAAGTTACTTTCATTACAATGAAGTAATTAAGCCTAGAATTTGGGGGAATGGAGTTGAAGGTTAACACCATTAAAGAAGGACTTCTCAAACTAAATAATAACGAATTGAAACAATGGTTTTGTCAGTTATACAATTCTGAAGGGCGTTTTCAAGACGGGAATCTTTTTTCGTTATTTTAAGCGGCATTTGGACCTACAGATAAATACTACACAATTAATATGGGGAAATCAACCATACGTGAATAAATTATTTATGAAAGATTTAATAATTAATTAATTAAATTATAATTAATAAATTATAAGATAATACAAATGGCATAAATAAATTACTAAATTAACTAATTCTATATATTTTCAGAAGCTAAATGCAATAATGGAGTATTTAGTTGAAGGGGATTAGGTTAGGATTATAGATGGGAGATTAACTGATATTAAATGACGCCAGTAACTCCAGTTAAAGTAAATAATTATTATTAATTATAAATGATAATTGTGACGTTTGAAGTTCGAAGTGTAATGAGGACTTCGATGATGTTTCCAACCAATTGTAAATTTCTGATGACGGATTTTCTAAGCAATTTTTCTAGGAATTTTTCTTGTTACATATTCTATAAGGAAAGGTTAAATAATATAAACAATTTAGTCAATTTTAGGGTGACTTAGTAATAGAATCAATAAATGAAGCGACATTTAAGTAGCAGACGAAGATGTTACGGACACTCACGGGACAAGCGAGTGGAATCAGGTCTCGCTGTAATAACATCATTTAATGAGCTAAATATATAAAGGGGATAAGCTCAGGGGCGGACTGAGCGGTCGGGCAATCGGGCATGGACCGGGAGCCCCGACCATTAGGGGGCTCGGTGGCCCCGGCCCGCAGTCATCATAAAAGAGTGAGAGTGTTCTCAATTGGGTCAAGTGTCTAATCGAACTAATATGAAAAAAATCGGATTTCAAGGGACTCAGGACCCCATTATGCCCGAGGGCCCAGGTTGCTGTCAGTCCGCCCCTGGATAAGCTAAATCAGGGATTCCCAAAGTGGTCTGTACAGACCCCCAGGGGTCTGTAGGAAGCTTCCAGGGGGTCTCTAAGCTTTTGGAAAAATAGTAACATTAACTATATTAAAATAAATTTCCATTTCACACTATGTCCGGTCTATGTCCGTACGGAATTAATATTTAGGGGTCCTTGGTGGTAAAAGTTTGGGAACCCCTGAGCTAAATGATCATTGATAAATGAGTGATAACTGTATTAATGGGAGTATGAACAAAAGCAGTTCATCATACTACGACTGGAGTTACAAACACGAGATCGTACTGTAAAATACAGGGGTTAATAAGGGAATCAGAGATTGTTAGATGGGAAGAGAATAAGTGCAGATTATCATACAATTTAAATAGGAATTAATTTTGGTTGTACTTCAACGAGGATGAGAAGGACGGGGAATTTTACTCTTTGAGCGAGTTTATTATGCACAAACAAGGAAACTACGAAACTGAGAACAATTCAAAAGGGCTATTCCTCTATTTGTGACACACACACACACACACACACACACACATATATATATATATACATACATATATATACTAGAATGCCCTCCGAAACACAACCTTCTGGGGTGGGAGGCTGGAAGGGGCGGGTATGTTACTAAAACCTTTCCTGATTCTCCCTTGATGTGTGTACAAAATTTGCTATGTAGAAACGAACACAGAACATACAGACAGATATCATCCCCTACATACAGTATACACATAAGATTTTATATATATATATATACATATATATTTGCAAACCGACACAAAACTACTGTTTTTATGGTCGTACCACACTTCATTCAATCAAGTGAATCTCTCTCTCTCTCTCTCTCTCTCTCTCTCTCTCTCTCTCTCTCTCTCTCTCTCTCTCTCTCTCTCTATATATATATATATATATATATATATATATATATATATATATATATATATATATATTAGGGTTATAACGTTTTTACAACATAATATTCCTGTACTTTAATTCGATGAACTTTTGCCTAAAATCAAAGAAATTAACTTTCATTTTAATATCTTTTTAGAAAAGGTCACCCCGAAATAAAAAAATCGTTTATTGCATACGTAACTTTTTTGCATATTCCATGTAATATAATAAAAGAACTCACAACATAATCGTTATAATACTTGTACATATATTACTGCTTATTGCTTAGAATAAACCGAAGTTGCAGTTTGTTTTTGTTTCTGCAGGCAGCATACAGTTCCTGCATAACTTTGATTGCACGTTCTGCACACTGATTACTTCTTGGTATCTTGAGTGGGGATGGCTCCTGCTTCCAGTGATTTTCCAATGAGTTCAACGCTTTTTTGTAAGGTTTCAATATTTCTGACAAGTTCTTGAAGTCATTTTCATTGTACATCTGATTAGTAAACCAATATTCTGCCCAGTTGTATGAAATGAATCTGCATACCTTCTCCAAAGTCTTCCTTGTTGTAGGTATAAGAATAAATGCAAGGATAGCTAGAATGGCTCTTGAATGCCACCTCGCATTGCTGATGTTTGGAATTTTCTGAAAGTTAATCAAAGGAAAATTCCCTTTTTCTTCAAAGAATCTAAACACCCGTGTTAGATGGTACAAAAACTTAATATCATCTCTCCATCCTGATTTCTCGAGGACCTCTTCTGTTCCATTAACAAACTGTGCCTTTAGTTCCTCATAATTCTTCACCAGTTGGGATACAAATGGATATTCGATGTTTGGAGAACTGGTGTTAGCACCAAGATCTTCGTCCATTACCAAACGGAGAATCCTGTCCAGAATGTGATGCTGACAACTGATAAATTGTAATTTGCAGATACCCTTCTCTGAGAACATTCGTTGCAATTTGACAACAACTCCACTCTTTTTCCCAGTGTTAACACTTGTTGTATCAGCAACGATCATCTTTATTGCATTCCATAAGGTGTATTCATCAATAACTTTTGCAATTCCTTCAGCAATAGTTTCAGCCTTGCCATCTTTCAGACGCAATGCATCCAATTTTACTTCGGTTCTTTCATTTTTAAGTACCACTACTTGATACTCATTTTCCTCAATGCGCTTTCCATCAAAATGTAAAGACCACTCTTCCATCTGTAAATTTTCAATCATTTCCTCCTTCAATTTAGCAGCCTCTTTGTATGCTGACTTGTAAATTGCTGCTTGACTTGGTGTTGGAATGTCAATACCATCAAGTGACAACTGTTTGCATATTTTAGCGGCTTTACTTGTTGATACTCCTGTGGATGTCACCAAGTTGGTTGCAACTTTACTTTTGTTATGTCTTCTGGTTGGTGGAGTAATACTCTCATCTTCATCTTCATGCTCGCTCTCTTCAGATTCAGTACCACTACCACCAGATACATGATTGTAAGATGTTGATGCTGATTCAGCAGGCAATTTTCGTCTCTTTGAAGGGTGAATCGTTTCTTCACTTGCAACTTGACCTGTAGAGTACCCCACTTCTCCTTTGCTTTCCACTTGAAGGTGGTACAGTCGTTTGTCTTCCGAGGATAACCATTGGCCATTTACTTTAGTGATATCAAAAAGTTCATTCAGGGCATCATATTTTCCCCTCCTGACACATTCATCATAAGTCTTCATCACCTTGTCAAGCTTTGCTCGTATTACTTGATCTGACACATGCGGAAAATTCAATTTATTCTTCCATAATTTTGTAACTTCTTTGGAAATTTCCACTATTCGCTCCTTTCTTCCTTTGATTTCTGTTCCAAGAAACTGGTACCGTCCAATGATTTGGATTTGGAGTGGCATTCTGCATTTTTCTTCTAGTGAAGATTCTTCTAAAGGCACACTTCCTCTTCTTCTATGTGACTGCTGGAATCTCACCAGATTATTGGTCCAGATATCCTTGTTCTTCTGTATGGTAGTATCACTTTTCTTGTGTGACATTATATTGCTTCTGAAACAGATATAAAAAGGTATTAAGTTGATTTGTTTGTTTGTTTATATATATATTATATATATAATATTAATATAATATATAGAAATAATATAATAATTAGAGGGCGGATTTTTAGGTGAAAAAATATGACCAAATATTTATTTTTTAGGTGATAAAATTTTGGAAAATATTTTTAGAACATCCATAGAACGTCTCACGAAAATATTTATCACCAAATATTTTGGGCTCTATATATTTTTTGAGTTTGACTCCCCTCTACAAAACATTCTGGATACGCTTTTGTTTACGTGTTAAAATGGAAGAAAAATTCAACAAATTATTATGGTTAATAAATTTAAAAAATGTTCTGGAATGTTCAAGAGTGCAGAAGCGAATTCCACATTTCGCTACGTTTTTTAATTAAGCGAACATATTACAAATAATAAAAGCTTACCTGAAGTTGAGTTGAACTGAACAGTTGAGTAACTATTGCGCAATACTGGACACAAGTGATTCGGTTGATTTCATTTCGTGCTTTTATACAATTTGCGAGTGCATGAAGAACAATGTCGTGTGTTCTAGAATTTTCTTGTATGGGTGGATTGATATTAGTCATCGAATTTGAGCATCGGAAGTGATTTTTTGGGCGATCTCACGATATATTAGCGTACTGAAAAATTCGAAAATATTTTTTAGGTTAAAACCTAAAAGTCCGCCCTCTAATAATAATATATTTATATACTTATGAGTAGTAACGTAAATATATGGTTATGGTGATTCAAACTTTTGATTTGGGGGTGACCTTTTTTAAAAACTGAGAGGAATTAGGGTCTTTTTCATTGTTTTTAAGCAAAAGTTCATCGATTTATGATACAGGAGATCTTTTATTTGAAAAAAAGTCTAAAAGTTATAACCCTAATATAGTAGTATATATATATCGAAAAACAATTATGATGTTTATTAAAAAATAGAAAATAAATGGTGTACCAGAGGCAAAGAAGAAGAAAACACCTGAAAGACGAGACAAATAAAGATTTACGTGTGATGAAGTCGGTCGTTAATAACATTTCCGAAAGGAAAGCAAACATTTGTTTTGTTTCAAATGTTTGGAAAACAAACATGACGATGCGCAAACCGACTCATAAAATCACAGATGATACATGGCGACACCACCTGAATGTGTGTAGGCGACAAGGTATGCTAATAAAGAGGCGTTACGTTCTCAAAGACCCTCGCGATATCGCTGTTCGTACGTAATGTATTACGAGAGACCTTTTGGGGATATTAGGTTACTTCAGCAAAAGGTGTTGAAAGTGTAATAAATGAAATTGAATATTTGGTTTTAATATGATTTATAATGACTAATCCTTATTTAAATATTATTATTAAGATATTTTATATTCATCGTTAATTAAAATGGTATAGAATGATCATTGTTTACAACCATTATTTTTGTGGCGGACATTCTGTTTAGGCTTAAAAAGCGGCTTGAGAGAGAGGAATTAAATGTTTTAAAAGGTAATCAATCATGTAAAAGCTCGCATTTACAGCCTTATTTTAACCAATAGCAAGACGCCTATAGAAGGGTCCTCTGAGAACGTCTATAGAGGGAGTTTACAGCATTTTTGTATATTAGATCTCAGATTCCTTCCTTTTTGTGATAGGTGTAAAATGTAATAAAATTGTAGTACAAAATTATAAAAGAGTGAAAGGTGGATAACGTACAATAATTATTGGTTTTGTTTAACCTCCTTCGCAACATCTAAGGTCATATGACGGAGGGGACCTACAGCTTTACGTGGAATCCGAACCACGGGTCGCTACATAGTCTGGATGCAGCGGACCGTCTCCCATCCAACTACTATCCGACCCAATGTCGCTTAACGTCGCTGATCAACGGGAAGCGGTGTTATGACATTGGCTACGACGTAGCCCGTGGGTAACGTGATACAGTACCAATCATATCATGTAAGCTCTCTCTCTCTCTCTCTCTCTCTCTCTCTCTCTCTCTCTGTACAATTCCCTGGTTCGGCCGCACCTGGAGTATGCTGTGCAGTTCTGGTCGCCCACCCTCAGGAAAGATATTGACAGGCTGGAGCGAGTCCAGGCGAGGGCCACAAAGTTAATCTCTTCCGTTAGGCATATGGGCTACAATCGACGCTTACGCGCCCTGAATTTGTTTTCGCTGGAAACTCGGAGGCTGCGTGGTCAACTCATCGAGGTTTTCAAGCTCTTACACGGGTTCAACGATGTCGATTTCAGAAGCATGTTTAGTTTAAATGATAACTCAACTCGCAATAATGGTTGGAAGTTGGATTTGAAACGGTTTAGTACTAGTGTGTGTGGGAATTACTTTACCTATAAGATCTGTGACACGTGGAACAGTTTACCTTCAGAAGTTGTGAACAGTTCTTCTGTGGATCAGTTCAAGAAAAGGTTAGACCAATCTTGTACACTATTTGAGGGTGTATGAATTTTTCCCTGGCATTAGTTGCCATTGGCACCTCCTCGGTATGGGCCGCAAGGCCTTTTGAGGTACTTCTTTTCCTTGTAACTCCTTGTAACTCTCTCTTTCTATCTCTCTCTCTGCCGACACGATTTCTTTTTTAGTTTATATCTTTTTTTTATTTATCTATTTTTTCCCTTGGATGCACGTGATGGGTGAGGGCATGGTGTGAAAATCTGATTTTATTTCTTAATTCTGGTTTCCATATGTTCGAGGTTTTTGTGACGGTACCAAGTGGTTGATGTATATTATTGGTTAGTTTATACAACGGTGCTATCTAGTGTACGAGTTCTGTGTGCATGGCGTAACTGTTGAACTAACCTATATATTCTCCTCTTTCCTGTAAAATTTCCTTGGCTACTTTTTCCAGGATTCAAGGTATTTTTTTCAACGTTTTTCGTACCCGCCTCTGTTGGCGGGGAGGGAGCGGAGGGGGGGAGGAGAGCCTTATACATTTCTATCCAGTTTTCTACTACTGCTAGAATAGTTAAAAAATTAACAGTTTAATAACAGGAACTTCCCCGAGTTGACTGAAAGGTCTCTCTCTCTCTCTCTCTCTCTCTCTCTCTCTCTCTCTCTCTCTCTCTTAGTTAAATTAACAGTTAATTTAAAAGCCCCACCCGTAAATTAAAAGTAGAAATTAATAAACGTTTTAGAAAAGCTCTGTGTCTCATTCTCTTCTCGGTCACCCTGTTTTAAGTAGGAATGGAGATTGTTTCGTATAGAAAATACCCATAAATATTAGAACAGTATTTAATTAACGTAAAAAATTAAATCATTACAGTCGATGCACGTTTGATATCGTTCAAATGTGGTTGATATTTGTGACAGTTCGCAAATTAATACTGATGTACTGTTGATGCAACAATATGTTGATAAAATAAAGTGCAATCAACATTTTAAAAATATATCTCACTAAAATGTGAGGAATGTTTTTTCTTTATTTAGCGAATGATGAATTTACACGAGTTTTAAGTTTCAATCCCATTTCGATAATGATTTCGATAATGTTACGTGGGAGTATATATATATATATATATTATATATATATATATATATATATATATGTATGTATATATATACACCTTTCAACTTTTCAAATGTTCCATGTGATGATTCCTTACGGAGGTCATCAAGTTTAGGCACAATTTCTTTTCTAACTTTAAATATTAAAAACGATTTAGCAAATGATTTGTCATGAAGAAAATAAACAAACCTGGAATTAAATTGTATAAATTCCGAAACTATTTCCTTCGTACTACAAATTGCGACGATACACAATACACAATTATACGATAAGCAGAAGAGCTAAAAAAAAATCCTTTTTTTCTGTATTTCTTCAGTGAAAGAGAATCACTGATTTGTGGACGCTGAAACAAAATCTAAATTTTGTTTTGAGGAACGCCACTTTGGAGACTTAATTAAATAAAGACGTCTATTTGTGACCCTTTATCCGCAGTTCCCTATTTGGGGAAACTAATGGCGTTATTTCTAAAAATAAAACACGAACAAAACCCTGAAATTCTGTCCAAATTGAATTGTGAAGCTACGTTTATTAAAATAGGAACTGTAATGGATTCCATTTTCATTGAAATGGAAAAAAAAAAACCTAACGTGTGACTTTTTTGCCTAGATAGTCATTTGTTTTTCTATTTCTGAAAACAATTCAAGGTCACTCCCGGTATTTGCGACAGTTCAATGCTAGATTACTTTGTACTGCGCGACATTTTCGATTCAAATTAAGTTTTGACTTCACTCGAATTCAAATGCGGGTCCTTTGAAAAGGGTGCAATCAAATTTTTTGTCTGTTATATTAAATATCCTGTACAGTATATATATATATATATATATATATATATATATATATATATATATATATATATATATATATATACAGTATATATATATATATACATACACCTTGGTTAACCTTGGTTTTGCTTCCGCCCGAATTGTTCATTTTGACGAAGGTCAAGTTTGCCACTCCATCTTAGGCCTGTAGTTTAATGTGGAATCCGAACCACGCCCCACCAGCAGCCCAGCGTTTTAACCACTAGGCTTCCCAGGGTACCCGTTTATTTACCACCAATTTTTATTTTGTCGGAGGACGAACAGCTGGGTTTTGCTGCGCGCCGCCTGCCGTCACTAGGTCTCGATCCCGGGGCCGATGGATTCGTAGTCAGCGACGCTAACCACTACACCACCATATATATATATATATATATATATATATATATATATATATATATATGTTCGTCTTCTGTTTGCAAACGTATTAAAGGAATGGAAGAGATTCCTCTACAGTTTGCCTCTCTCTCCGTAAAGTCAGAATTCTCAACACGATACTCGCACCACATCCAGATTCCGGTAGCAGAACCAGGTTCCATGACCAATTTAGCCAGATACGCGTGCACAATGGCAATTAGACGATTATCACCTTCCCATTTTCAAAGTTTAGCAAGTTTTTTTTATTAATTTCACTTTATTTTATTATTTTTGTAGTGAACAGATATTTTTTGATTCGAGAAATAGAAAAAATTCTGGTGGCCTGAGCTGAACACTCGGAATGTGTATATAGTGATGTGTATATTTATTTACTTATTTATAAGTATACCTGAAATAATTTAGTTTTATAAGTATGGTATATAATACCTCGTTTTATATCGAATGCGTAGAGAAATATACTTGGTTTAAGCAACCAAAATCAATGATTAAGGGGTTAACAACCAGTCCAATGGCAACCATACTGAGATTATACTACCCCATGCTTAAATTTAATGGCGTAACAAACTTAAATGGTGAAATTAACGGTCTGCACTAACCACTGTCAAATAACTTGTTTGCTTCAAAGCTTCAAACAAGTATTTATTCGTTTATATATTAACATGTGTGTGTGTGTGTGTGTGTGTGTGTGTGTGTGTGTGTGTGTGCACGCGAGGAATCTCACCATTCCAACTCGAGGATAATCCCCCCCCCCCCCACATCACTCAATACCAAGAAAATAACACAAATCGTTCGGGTATCGAAGCTCGAATGGTACTCCCTTCCAGCCCTATCTCCATTTTTTACTTAAATTCTTATCTCGAAATGGAAACAAAATCATTTCTTTCTTTCAAATAAGTTTTGAAGATTTTTCTTCAGTAAGTATAATTTTACCCAGTATTTCATCACACTAAATTGGGTCCATATGTTAATACGAACGTGGAAATCATGTAAATATTTAGATTTGAATTCGGACTAAGCATTATATATAATGTAAATCGTACAATGACTGTACTGAAATGTATAAATTAAAAAATCGCAATTAAAAGTAAAAAAAAAATAAAAGCACTAAAAACTAGAAAGTTTTTCGTGGAGCATCACTCTTCTTCGTTCAGGCAAAAAGATTAAAATAAAATAAAAATTACAGGGAAAGAACAGCGTATGAACCTCATGTATTTGACAGATGAAAACGATGTAGAAAAGATTTAAAAAGTATGAAATTAAAATTTTATTTATATATATTATTATATTTTATATTAAATCGTTTGTTATTATTTATGTACATAATTTAGAACATGTGTGTATGTAGAAATTAAGAATAAAATTAGATAAATATTGACCTCCACCCTAAAACTGCAAGAGGGTGCCTGAGATTGAATAATAAAAAAAATGTCTTCGGATAGTTATATTTTATAAAGTGACACTATGGACGTTGAAAGGTGAAGAACACACCATGTACTAGGATGAGTGAGACAAGTTAAAAAGGTTCACACAAAATTTTCTCCAAAAATAAAATTTAAAAAAATTTTATGCTAATGATGAAAAAAAAATATTATTATTTTCTAATTCCATTAACTTTCCTCTTATATACGACATTGATAGCCCAAACTTTCCCTTTTTATGTATACGAAGTTACAAAATTGTTTTTTCTTTAGACATTGGGTAAAGTCGCCAATGGTCGCCCCTCGGTCCTAATGTCGCGCATATAACTTAAAAAAAACACTCCCCACAAATTACTGTTACAGTGAAGGAAATAGAATTCATATGAAACGAAGTTACTAGAAGCAATGTTTCACATTAAATTGCTTAATATTAATTCGCAGAAATCTGTATGAAATATTAATGTCTCTAAAACCACATTTAATGTAGGGAAGAACTTTTAATATGCGAGATTATATATATATATATATATATATATATAAATTAATAATAATAAGAAAAGTTTCTATAGTAGAGAAGTTGGGCAGAGTCGTTAAGATGAAAGATCACAGAGGAAAAATAATGGTTTAAATATTTTTTTTCTTTCTAGAAGTAGCAATAATGGTGAAGAAGAGATCTTTAAGTAAATGATGAAAAGATTAACTAATGAGAGAGAGAGAGAAAGAGAGAGAGAGAGAGAGAGAGAGAGATGGTTCATTTAACTGTTAATAAGAAAATCGCATTAAGAGTGTGTTTCGTGAAAAAAATTAACTCGTTTCGAGGCCACTTCAATTAAGAAAAACAGAAATTTCTCTTTTATTTCAAATTAAATTTTCTCCCATTCTTCGAAGAGAAAATTAATTTATAAATAAAAGCATTCTTAATTCCATTGATTATATCGCCCTTACAACCGAGAATAGAATGATACACAGTTATTATATGTCAACCGCGAGATTTCTCAATATTTCGAAGTTCATTCATTTTTGCTATGATTCCATTAACCATGTTTATTTTTTACTGGTACTCATAGCGTGGTTGGATCAACCATTTACGTGGATTGGTTGGCAAATAGTTAACCGTGTATTTGGTTGTTGCGCAGTAGATGCGCATTTTACCAGCAGCCAGTATCACGTCTTGTTTTTGCCTATTTACGGATACATAATAAACTTTTTTTCAAACTTAATTTATTAATATACGAATAAAATATTCAAATACTCAAATTTACATTAAAAAAAAGGAGCAATTTCATTTTAATGATTTAAAAATTATCTTTTTATTACGAATAGAAATGATTCCAGAGAAATTTTTTTTTACCGCTTTGGCGGCGAGATTAAACCGTCGATCAGCAGATGAAATAAGGTATTCAACCTATTCTTATCTATGCGTGAAAATTCAGCGCCGACATATTCGTCTCGCGTAAATTCATCTCTAAAAGTTTAACGGGACAAATATTGATCGCGAGATTTTTCAGCGTTACAAAGAAACGTCGTCATGAACTTCGTCATAAAAACATTCATCGCCTTCAGTATCTCAAAGTTCACGACTACTTCAAAGAGTATTCAACGAAGATTTAGGTGAAAATCTAATTTTATCACCAAATTTAAAACTGTTAAACATTTTTTTAACAAAAAATTCTGACCCATGCACACGCACAGTCATTTCTATTATATTTAAGACAAGTATTTTAAGCGAATTTTGTAGTTTTAAGTCAAATTAGGTTAGGTTAGGTCAGGTCAATCCATTATATTATGTTTAAAATTTTAGCTAGTTTGAAACTTTATTTTATTTTCAACATTTTCCACCAATAACACGTCATACACGCAGGCACGCGCGCGCGCACACGCACACACTGAATTGAAGTGAATAACCTTTGTTAATACAATTTACAATGACATAAATAATTGTGAAGTTGGACTATTTATTTAATTTAATTTGGCCCTTAAGCCTTAGGCTTTACTGGGCTCTTAATTAAAAATAAAAGTTATTATTAATTAATAATAAATAAATAAATAAATAAATAAATATCATTAATAGTTAAAGTATGCATTAATCTTAAGTTATCATTATCGATATGACAAATGCAAGGTCATTATTGAAGGTATTATACCAATACCATACAAAGAAATCAATATTATACGTACATGAGAGATAAGAACTGAACAATCACAAGAAATGTGTCTTTAATCCTAGATTACACACGAGAAATGAATAAACAATAGTAATGTACATTAATCCTAGATTTTTATTAGTATGCCATTATTAATCGGGATTTCAACTTCGTTTTAGACGAATTTACATTCACCATATATTTTATATCAGCATTTAAATCATTCCATAGTTTCAATCCAATGAAAATAGGTAGTTTTTGAGATGAAGACAATCTAAATTGAGGTATAACATGCTTTGATCTAGTTCTGGCCTGATACCAGTGGATTTCTTGATGAGTTACAAAATATCTGTTTACCCATTGTAAGTTAATGATTTTGTTCTTACACTCGTAAATAAAAATAAAATGTGCCAGTTTGATTACATCATCGACCTTTAGTAGTTTTAGCTCTTTAAATAATGCATTAGAGTGATCAAGGAAATCAGCATCAGATAATAACCTTATTGCTCTTTTATGGATGACAAAGATACCGTTTGATGCGTTGTTAGCAATTTCAAAAGACCGGTCTCATATGGATTTCAAATTATTATTACTTTTTTCTGTTTCACGTAACCTATTAAGTTCATACTGTACACAATGATGGAATATATACTCCAAGAGAAGGTGGAGTTGTTGTTGTTACACGTTGCGGGCATAACACGTTCTGGTTCTCTGGATGACGGCGGTGAAATTCTTGGCAAGACTCCCTCTAACAGTCTAACTCATGCCCGCAAAGCGTAACAACACGAATTCCATCTTCACTTTGGGTATATATTCAGTCATTATCTTTAGAAACTTAACAGGTTACTTGAAACTGAAAAAAGTAATAATCAGAAATCCCTTGAAACTAGACATTTGAAACACCATATATATATATATAATACACAGACCGTGCATGTAACAAGGAACTCTTCTGGGAAAATTAAATCCACTATAGTCCGAATAAGTAATGGTAAATGACAAACGCTATAGTTTTTTCTTTTTCATGATTTTAGCCCGACAGGATAGCTGGTGAGGGAAGCTATATTTTTGGGGCCTCTTTGCGAATGACCCTTTGCCCACGTCGGGCTAACATCATGAAAAAGAAAAACTATAGTATTTGTCATTTACTATTACTTAATTACTTATTCGGACTATAATGGATTTAATTTTCCCAGAGAGTTCCTTGTTTCATGCACGGTCTGTGTGTATCATAAAAAACCTCAGGGGACCATTCTGAATTCAATCATATATATATATATATATATATATATATATATATATTATATATATATATATATATATATATATATATCCGCGGTGAATATTAATGAATCTGAACAATGTGTGTCGCACAAACGGTAAGTGCATGTACTCAGAAGATAAAGACTAGAATTAGCGAAGTCACTGCTTATATTCCCAAAGACACGTTACATGCAGTAAGTAATGCATGCGCAATGCTTTGATCCGATGTAGGAAATGTTTCGTTGTAAATGGAGGACGTTAAGAGAATGTGATATCTCGAACAAAGATATAATCCCTTTGTAAATTTCAACCATTGGAACCAAACTCGCGACAACCCTATTATTATAGTTTCATCTTTTAAACTTTCTTGAATTTATTGCAAAAATGAATGGGTCAAACTTTTTTGGCACACCCTGTAGATTTGTAAATATTCCACAAAATATTTTTCGAGTCTTTATTCGAAGATAAGAAATTCAAGATGGATTTGTCAAGATTTAATTTCGGTTCCATTCTACATAATTATACTTGCAGATATACCGCAATCCCTAGAGAAAACTTTAGATGACAAAGGTTTACAAGAACTACGTAACGAGTGTGTGTGTGTGTGTGTGTGTGTGTGTGTGTGTGTGTGTGTGTGCGCGCGTTCAATTTTTATTCATACACCTATACCAATAAAACTATCGTTGCAACTGTAAAACACATTCATGTAACTCCATATATCAGTTCTTTATAATAATCAACACTTTTAATGTTATGCCATACTTGGTCTTCACCAACCCGGCTTCTTACGATTTATTCACTGCAACAAACTACACTCTACTTTACAAATATAGGCCATAATATTAAGAAATATGTAGTTTTTAAGTGTAAAGCATTGATAGCCATTTAACATTATGGAAATGCCGGCTTGATGGCATTCAGGGTGAAGGCGGGAACTATGAAAATGAATATAATTTTGCATTATCTTCTTAAGACAAGATGAAATAGGCACGCCCTATTATTCTTTAATATTTAAATACCAACAGAAGAAGGAGGAGATTGTTTGGGAGGAGAAAATTGTAAACACCAATCGACCAGGGAAGTACTCTGGAGAGAACGTTAGGCAGGAGACAGGAAGTGCTGGAACTCCCATTTCTCCTGTCACTGTCTTCTTCAGCTAATCTTTTTCCGTGTTTTTAAATACGCGCTTCTCCCTCTATTCTTCATTACACATATATGCATTTTACACACTACACAATCTTTTCAAAATTAAAAAAAGAAATAAAAATAAATAAAATGGCATCGGGAGCATTAGAGATGTTGATTTTGGCTCTCTCCTTATATACGAGGCATTTTTGCGGGCGGTCGCCCTTGCCCCCTCCTTCCAATCTTTTTCAGATTCGTTACTTTGAAAACTTTTTGCTTTCGGGTTTCGTTTCATAAAGTTTCGCTTTTCTTTCCAATTCGTTCATTAATTTAGTAATTCGGACTGTTACAAATCTATGTACAGAGGATTGACAAAAGTAAATAGACACTTTTATTTTTTTCCAAAATGTTTTAAATTTGATTATAAAAGCTAATAAATAGTAACAAATTTATTAAATCAATAAACAGGAAAAGGGGAAAGGAACATTATTTTAAATATATTTATTCAATTAATTTTTTATTATTTATTGACTTTTATTATCAAATCAAAGTATTTTGAAAAAACAAAAGAGTCAATTTATTTTTGTCAGCCTCCTCTGTGTGTGTGTGTGTGTGTTCACATTATTTATACTGTATATGGAATAAGAAGAAAACGCTTAGTTGAGAAAATAGGATCGGATCTATTGTAACTAGATCTAGAGATATCAGGTCACGAGATATCAGAAGTCACCGCCGCCTAAACCCAATGAGTCAACCTAGTCTCTAGAAAAAATAAACAGATTAAGGCCCATCTAAATCTTGGAAGTTCTTTACGATGAATTGTCTCGTCTTCAAAATAAAATTAATTCTTCAATGCAATAACTGCATTTTTAAATATCTAACCGCACGACACGAATTCCAGCCTTAAAATAACTCCACCTCAAATTCTCAATTTACTGCTTTACTTTGTTCCGTGTGTCAGAGTACGAGCAGCTCGCAACATCATTGCCAAGTATATAGAGGATCAACATGCTACCGAGGATTCTGTACATGGTACATTCCCAATGAAAGCAACAGTGATCTGTTATAATTCAGTGAGCAGTTATTATACATACATATACAGTATATGGGATGAATTTCACACTGGAACACATGAAATGAATGAATGAATGATACATCACACATACGTACACACACACACACACACACACACACACACATATATATATATATATCACTCACTCACTCATCCGGCGCAGCAGGCCTATTAAATCCCTGGCCACTACAACAATCCTTCGCCACACGGCCCGATCTGCTGCCAACTCCTGGAGGTCTTCAGGATTCTTCCCCAGATATTCCAAATCTTCCGAGATCTTATCCTTCCATCTAGTTCGTGGACGTCCTCTGGGCCTTCGATTTTGTGGAATCCATTCCCAAACCTTTCTTATATTTCCATCTTCTTCTGCTCTAACGACATGTCCTGCCCATCTTAGGCGTGCTGCTCTTATGATGTCCGTTGCCAGAGGTTGCGTGGTTAAAGCTCTCGCTTCTCTTGCATATTTCTTTCTCCACTGATTTAACTCTTCATCACAAAGTGGTCCACATATGCTTTTGAGGATATTGTTCTCAAAGCTTTCTAGTTTTTTCTCTTGTGTTTGGGTAATACTCCAAGTTTCCGCACCATATGTAATTACAGGCAAAAGTACACTATTATACATGCGTAACTTTGTCCTTCTCGATAAGACTCTTGATCTTAGCAGAAGTCTTAAAGCAGCTACCCCGCGACTTCCAGATCTTAGCCGTGCTTTTATTTCAATGTCTACTTCATTGTTTGGTGTTATCACTGACCCAAGGTAGCAAAAATTTAGAACTTTTTCTATCTCCAAGTCAGCTATGACTTCAGTGCCACCACAACACACACACACACACACACACACACACACACACACACACACTCGTATGTGTTTGTGTTTCAAATGATTCCTTCTTACCTTACCAATTTCCCAAATTACTAAACCCACTTAATGAGCGTGTTGTCAGCGAAAATGCAGCAACGTTTACTTCGGCCAATCTCACACGGGGAAAATTCCTTCTTGGATTTCTTGGTAATGGATGGACAAACATTCCTGAGAAGACCTTTACACTCTTTTTTTTATCAGTTGCAATCTTTAGATATACGGTATAGGTGTAAACAGAGTTTTACATGCATAAATATATGATTATTATTTCATGCTATTTGTATAACCAATACCTCGGGGAAAATTAACATCCCGGGTTTTCATCTCCGAGTTATTTTTTGAGGTTAGGTTAGGTTAACCTAACCTAATCTAACTTAAGACAAATGACTGTAAAATCTGGGTGCAATATCACCCGAGTTATTTGAATTTCGACTTTTTGGATTAAAACCGTAACGCCGGTGAAATTCGAAAAAATAATTATTGTATAGGGTAAAAAAAAACACTGTGTGCTTTAGTTTCTCATTTTTTTCTATATCTCAAGATCTGAAACTTCTCTGTGTTAAATTTCATTTTACTGTCTTCTGACCATCTGTATATTCTATTTGTGTTTGTCTGTAGAACTTTCACCTCTTCTGCATTTCTGATTTTTCTGCTGATTTTTGGATCATTAACAGAAGATGTTACTATATTGTCGTTGGTTACTTCACTGTCTATATCTGTTAGCATGGTAACAGATATAGACAGTTTCCCTTTTCGCAAAGCTATAGAAGTATTTGCCTGTTATTTCCACATGTTTCACTTCATATGCTATTATACCATGATCACACTTGTCGAGTGCTTTAGCAAAATCCGTGTATATTACATGGTAGTTTTCATTGCTTTCAAGTGCGCCTAACGTTGTTATAATGTTCTATTAGTCGTGATAGGCACGATCTTCCTGATCGGAATCCGTGCTGGTTCTCATTGAATCTTTCCTGTACCTCCAAAAAGTCATAGATTTTCTCTCTGACTATTCTTTCAAATATTTTGGTGGGATGGAATGTCATTGACATTGGTCTATAGTTCTTTGCTTGAGACCTCTCCCCTCCTTTCTATATACGGATAATGTTCGCCGTTTTCAGGATGCTCGGTATTTCTCCCGTGTCCAGGGATCTTCTCCATATTCAATATAGGGGTGTAGCTATTTCATTCTTACAGTTTTTAATTAACAAGGCGTTTCATTTGTCCGGACTTGCCGCTGAATGCGATTCCGTTTGTCCTATAGCTCGTACTATATCTTCTGGAGTAAAATCAAAATACATTCTCCTTGTAATTTCTCTTCAAAGAAGGTATTTCTATCAGATACCACTTTGGTGCCTTTTTTGGCGTACTAAAAACTGATTCATACTGAGCACTCAATACTTCAGATATTTCTTTTAAATTGTCGGTTCGTTCATTATTTTCTTTCCTTAAGTCCTTAAGTACCCGATAGTGGCGAGCGTTCTTGTTTCCCTTTTCGCAAAGCTATAGAAGTATTTTGAGTTTTTCATTTATTACTTCTACCGCATCTTCCTCTTACTCTCCGGATGACCCTTAATTAGGGCTTGTATTTTCATATCAATATTCTCCAGTTTTTCTTGTATCAATTTTCTGGTGTTGTTGTCTGTGCATTTAATTAACATCGCAGGTACTCTCTCTCTTTCTGTGTGTGTGTGTGTGTGTGTGTGTGTGTGTGTGTGTGTGTGTGTGCAGACGCGGAAGAGATGATATCCTATATGAAAATCATAAAAAGTTTCGAGTGAAATCGTAGTGATTGAAAATATGTATACTGGGCTTTTGCCCAAATTTTCGGGTGTAATTGCCCAAAAAAATTCAGTCGGGATGAATTTAGGGGGTCTCCTCGCCTCCTAGAGTGTGTGTGTGTGTGTGTGTGTGTGTGTGTGTGTGTGTGGATCATGACAACCTCCTTTTTCAAAATATAAATTTCTATCTGAAGGCCAAATTTCAACAATCTGTAAAACTAATTCAACATTTATTTCTCAAAATGTTTCGTCAATTTGAAATAAATGATAAATAAAGCGACAGAAACAATTTGTACATGTCACTTTATTATTTATTTAAAATGAACGAAAACTATTTTTATATATATATATATATATAATATATATATATTATATAACGTAAAGAACGACGCTTTGTATAGGAGAATATTCCGCGCAAGATGAGAGCGAAAGAAAGAAACAAATGAAAAAATGAGGTAACCACCCGGGAATCAAACCCGGGATCTTCCGATTGCCGGTCAGATATGATAACCATTACACCACGGGCCTCACTCAATCAAATGCCGGGTTCGATTCCCGGGTGGTTACCTCATTTTTTCATTTGTTTCGTTCTTTCGCTCTCATCTTGCGCGGAATATTCTCCTATACAAAGCGTCGTTCTTTACGTTAATTATACTGCGTGTTTGCAGTTATATATATATATATATATATATATATATATATATATATATATATATATATATATATATAATAATGAACAGGAACACCAGAGAAAATACAAACATCCTTCAAGGTTTAATAGTACCAACGTTTCGGAATGCACTAATTCCATCTTCAGGGCTAAAACAATAAAATTCCAAATCACATACAAAATTACAAAATACAAATTGCTTAATAACAATTTAAAATAAACTTTAAAAAAAAAAAATTATAAAAAGTAGCTAAGAAAATGTAAAACATTAAAACTAAAAGGTAAATAAATGTGAAGTTAAAAAGTTAAAATTATAAAAAGTAAAAGCATTAAAACTGAAATGTAAATAAAATAAACTAGTACCTTAACCAAAACATAGCAGATCTATCGATGATTCGTCAGAATTTAGGTCTGGTTTTAGTTTATAAATAAACAGAGACTCCATAATTTTAAGCTTAAGGTCAGAGCTTCCAGCAGCAAGTACGGTGAAATTAGACTGTGAAATTGGGTGGTTATTGTTGTGCGAGTGATTACGTATGAGAGAATTAGGTGGTTTGCCAAGGGGTAAATTTGTACGGACCGATTTACCGAGATGTTCGTAAATACGAGATTTTAAATGTCTTTTAGTTTTACCTATATATGACCCCATACAGTGGTCACACTTGTATTGATAAACTATAGATGACTTAAGAAGTGTAGGAATAACATCCTTGTATTTAAATAACTGGTAAATCGATTTAGACGGGGTGAATATAATTTTTATACACAGTTGTGGGTAGAATTCCTTGAGCAATTTTAAAAGTTTATTTCTAATGTTAAAACTTGAGGTTCCCATATAGGGCAAAGTGAAATACAGGATATCTTTGGGGACTGTAATTAAGTTTCTAGTTGTAGGGCTTATTAGTCTGTTTAAGGTTCTGCCTATTGTAGTCTCGACCAGTCTAGAAGGGAAATTATTCTTGGCAAGGAGTTTTCGGATGAAATCTAGTTCATCGTGTAGTTTGAAGTAATCTGAACAGATATTGAAAGCTCTATTGGTCAGAGTCGAGATTAAATTTCGTTTGAAACCTAAAGGGATAAAGGAAGAAAAGTTCATAGTAAGATTGGTAAATGTCGGCTTTCGGTAAACGGAAGTTTCAAAAGAGGAATTAGTTTTTATTATCTTAATGTCCAAAAAGGACAGAGAGCTATTAGATTCAACTTCTGAAGTAAATTGAATGTTAGGGTGCTTAGAATTAAGGTAATTACGAAACAAAGGGATATGGTCTGGTGATTTAAACAGGAGAAAAGTGTCATCAATATATCTTCTATAAAAAACCGGTTTAAAGTTGGAAGGACACTCATTCAACCATTTGACTTCATGATGACACAGAAACGCGTTAGCTAAGGTGGGACCAAGAGGCAGACCCATTTGAACACCTTCAGTCTGTTTAAAATATTCACCGTTGAATATAAATATAAGGTCTTCCACGGAAAATTTTAATAGTTCTTTCATTTGGCCTCTATTAAAACCCTGCACAGTATCAGTATTATTAAAAAGATTATCAATACATATATCAATAGTTTCTGCAACAGGCACATTGGTAAATAAAGATTTTACATCGAAGCTAGCCATTGTGTAAGAATTATTATTTAATGAGGTAATTTCTCTAACGAAAGAAAAAGAATCCCGTGCTGTATACAAATTATAAGTTATAGGTGATAGTATGGGAACCAAGAATTTTGAAAGGTTATAACTAAAAGTTCCTAGAGCCGATAAAATTGGCCTAAGCGGACAATTAGGTTTGTGTATTTTAGGGAGTCCATACATAATGCCTGGGCTGGATCCAGAAACAAATAATTTAGTAAAAACCGTGGCTGAGATTATATTATTAGATTTAAGTTTTCTAAGATACCTATTAATTTTATCTTCCTGTTTTAAAATTAAAGCAAAAATGTCACCAGTTACTTTAGTAAATCTAGTTGCATCATTTAAAATATCTAACATTTTATCAACATAAACATTCCTGTCCAAAAGAACAACGCCATTGCCTTTGTCTGGTCTTGTAACCACCAATGACTTGTCCAAAGACAGATTTCTTAGACTTTGAAACTCTTCCACCTCCATATTAGATCTATTGCCATAAGGGTTAAAAGCATAAAATGAAGTAAAAGCTAAATTACGTAAATTATTAGATAAAAAGTTAAAACCTTTACTATGTGGGTCAAAGAATGAATGTTTAAAAAGGTCCTTAGAAAATAACTCAAAGTTGAGGAAATAATTGTAAAAATTAAGTTTCTTTGGAGTAAGAGAGAATTTCAGGCCTTTACAAAGGGCAGATTTTTGAATATCACTGAGAACTTTGGAAGAATAATTAAAGATGAGATCATTAGCTGCTAGATTATTACTCGTATTATATCCTAATTTTTGGAGTTTCCTGTTCTGAACAAAATTCACCCTTGCAATACATTTCAAATTGCCCGTCTGAATGACGTTCAAAAGATGTGTTGGACAAGTCATTGGTGGTTACAAGACCAGACAAAGGCAATGGCGTTGTTCTTTTGGACAGGAATGTTTATGTTGATAAAATGTTAGATATTTTAAATGATGCAACTAGATTTACTAAAGTAACTGGTGACATTTTTGCTTTAATTTTAAAACAGGAAGATAAAATTAATAGGTATCTTAGAAAACTTAAATCTAATAATATAATCTCAGCCACGGTTTTTACTAAATTATTTGTTTCTGGATCCAGCCCAGGCATTATGTATGGACTCCCTAAAATACACAAACCTAATTGTCCGCTTAGGCCAATTTTATCGGCTCTAGGAACTTTTAGTTATAACCTTTCAAAATTCTTGGTTCCCATACTATCACCTATAACTTATAATTTGTATACAGCACGGGATTCTTTTTCTTTCGTTAGAGAAATTACCTCATTAAATAATAATTCTTACACAATGGCTAGCTTCGATGTAAAATCTTTATTTACCAATGTGCCTGTTGCAGAAACTATTGATATATGTATTGATAATCTTTTTAATAACTGATACTGTGCAGGGTTTTAATAGAGGCCAAATGAAAGAACTATTAAAATTTTCCGTGGAAGACCTTATATTTATATTCAACGGTGAATATTTTAAACAGACTGAAGGTGTTCAAATGGGTCTGCCTCTTGGTCCCACCTTAGCTAACGCGTTTCTGTGTCATCATGAAGTCAAATGGTTGAATGAGTGTCCTTCCAACTTTAAACCGGTTTTTTATAGAAGATATATTGATGACACTTTTCTCCTGTTTAAATCACCAGACCATATCCCTTTGTTTCGTAATTACCTTAATTCTAAGCACCCTAACATTCAATTTACTTCAGAAGTTGAATCTAATAGCTCTCTGTCCTTTTTGGACATTAAGATAATAAAAACTAATTCCTCTTTTGAAACTTCCGTTTACCGAAAGCCGACATTTACCAATCTTACTATGAACTTTTCTTCCTTTATCCCTTTAGGTTTCAAACGAAATTTAATCTCGACTCTGACCAATAGAGCTTTCAATATCTGTTCAGATTACTTCAAACTACACGATGAACTAGATTTCATCCGAAAACTCCTTGCCAAGAATAATTTCCCTTCTAGACTGGTCGAGACTACAATAGGCAGAACCTTAAAGACTAATAAGCCCTACAACTAGAAACTTAATTACAGTCCCCAAAGATATCCTGTATTTCACTTTGCCCTATATGGGAACCTCAAGTTTTAACATTAGAAATAAACTTTTAAAATTGCTCAAGGAATTCTACCCACAACTGTGTATAAAAATTATATTCACCCCGTCTAAATCGATTTACCAGTTATTTAAATACAAGGATGTTATTCCTACACTTCTTAAGTCATCTATAGTTTATCAATACAAGTGTGACCACTGTATGGGGTCATATATAGGTAAAACTAAAAGACATTTAAAATCTCGTATTTACGAACATCTCGGTAAATCGGTCCGTACAAATTTACCCCTTGGCAAACCACCTAATTCTCTCATACGTAATCACTCGCACAACAATAACCACCCAATTTCACAGTCTAATTTCACCGTACTTGCTGCTGGAAGCTCTGACCTTAAGCTTAAAATTATGGAGTCTCTGTTTATTTATAAACTAAAACCAGACCTAAATTCTGACGAATCATCGATAGATCTGCTATGTTTTGGTTAAGGTACTAGTTTATTTTATTTACATTTCAGTTTTAATGCTTTTACTTTTTATAATTTTAACTTTTTAACTTCACATTTATTTACCTTTTAGTTTTAATGTTTTACATTTTCTTAGCTACTTTTTATAATTTTTTTTTTTAAAGTTTATTTTAAATTGTTATTAAGCAATTTGTATTTTGTAATTTTGTATGTGATTTGGAATTTTATTGTTTTAGCCCTGAAGATGGAATTAGTGCATTCCGAAACGTTGGTACTATTAAACCTTGAAGGATGTTTGTATTTTCTCTGGTGTTCCTGTTCATTATTAAACTGCGTTTTCCACGCCACCAATCAATAGCCGATATATATATATATATATATATATATAAAATTGGTTTGTTTGTTGTTATTGCAACTCGCAATTTAAAGAGGAATGACAGGACCCAGGTGTACAGTACATTCCAAATATTCCTTAGTTTGAAGCGTTTCTTGAATACTAAAAAGTTTACAAACGTTTCTTGTATAAGAAACACTTTATAACTTAAAGGTCAGAACCGAATATAAGTAGACACTTCCACCATTTCAGAACAAATAATAATAACTTATGAAGAAGATTGTGGAGAGGGATTACGATGAAGAGTGCATTTTTGAGGTGCCGAGTAGCAGTGCTAACCGTAAAGAAGAAGTATCTTTTGGGAACAGTCATGTAGTGCCTCAAAACTATGATTTCTCAAGTCCTACACAACATTTACTGGACTGGTTTATGATAAACAATAACAGAAAACCTAAAAATTCCTGGTCTTTGAATTTCAGAAAAAGTGACGTGCGTATATAAACGAATGTTTTCATACAAATCATTAAACTTAGGCTCTGAAGCGGTTCCAAAGGTTCAGCTCCGGCTCCAGGATTGCCCCAGAACTATTGAAGACTCCCAGCTTCCGTAAACGGAACACTGACAACTTTATGTCAAAGCAAAACACTAAAATTTTACTGCAAAATATTTGTGATAAAATATACAATATTTCTCTAGAATTATTAAATGATGGAAAGTACTGGAACATTCTTTATTTTATATATATATATAGGGTGGTGAAAAAGTCGCGCATTATAGGAATTTTCAGTGTTGACTATAATATATTATTTTTTTTCTTTTAGGTAGGGGATGGCTGCGAAATTAACAATAGACGAGACTACAAATTGATGAATCGGTACAGAATTTAAATTCTGTCCCGATTCATCGATTTGTAGCACCTGGTATTCCATGCATTAAAACCAAGCTCACCCTATCGTCTATTGTTAATTTCGCAGCCATCCCCTACCTAAAAGAAAAAAAATAATATATTATATTCAACACTGAAAATTCCTATGATGCGCGACTTTTGCGCCACCCTGTATACAGGGTGTCCGAGAATTATCTGTACAATGTTTGGCTGTTATTAAAAGTCAACCATGAAGTGTAGAAATTCCAGTGTTGTCCCATTTTACAGAGAATCTCATTTAGTTTTTTCTGATACCACGTTTTGACAAGTTTTTTAGAAATGTACGCGGGTGACAGACATTGATGATTTAAAAGCAAGAATCATAGCTGCTATTGAGCGAATTGATGTGGATATGTTGCAGCGTACATGGCAACATTTGGAGTATCGATTGGATGTTTTGCGAATCACCAATGGTGCACATATCGAATGTTTGTAACAACGTTACTTTAATAAAAGAAACTTTTGAAAATACAGATTCTAAATAATCTTGTTTAAGAATTTTACGTGTGTTATCAAGAATTTTATTAAAATAAGAAATTGTACAGATAATGTTCGGACACACTGGAATTTCTAAAAAACTTGTCAAAACTTGGTATCAGAAAAAACTTAATGAGATTCTCTGTAAAATGGGACAACACTGGAATTTCTACACTTCATGGTTGACTTTTAATAACAGCCAAAAATTGTACAGATAATTCTCGGACACCCTGTATATCTGATGTTCACGGCTTTGAATGTAAATAGGAGAAAGATACTGACTATTCATAAAATCTGAAGCTTCACTAAAGCTAAACAAAAGAATTAAAACGTACAGCATATTAGATTACAACATGTTTTCCATCCTTATCTAAACAGTGTTTTAATCTTCTTTCGAAACTGTCTAATGTTTGTGGACCCATTATAATTATCTAAAGATTCAGAAAACTTTAAACAAAGAATTAAGCTGAAAGATCAAGTTATCCAAAACGTTTAGAGCTACACTTAAAACGAAGGAAATCGGAAGCATCCTCAGCCATGGGGTACCGGTGACAAATGGGTCATCGAAAAATATTTGGCCATAAATTTTTCCCGAGTAAAAGCTCACCAGACTACTTGAGAAAAGTCTCGATCGTGTTCTCACTGCATTAGGATTACCTCGTCCCCAATTCGACAGTTACGTTTGTTAACTTTGCCAGTGATGTGAAAAGTGGCTTTGTCTGAGAGACGTAACCGACGCTGAAATGTTGGATCCATTTTAATCAAATCAAGTAGTTCAGAATGTATGGCAATGCATCTGCCATAATCGTCCACCAAAACCGCTTGACCTATGCTAATTTTGTACGGGTACAGATGAAGCTTACCTTACAGAATATTATTGACAGTTAACACTGACATGCCCATTTCGGGGGAAGCACGATGTACAGATTTTTGCGGACTATTCATAACATTCACGGACATGTTCAACGTCCTCCAGGGTAAAATATGGCCTTTCTGATCACTGTAAATCATAAACTGAGCCCCTTTTCTTCAACTTTGGCACTCGATAATGGATCTTTTCCACACCTTTTCTAAATTTTTTCTGAATTGTTATTACAGATTCATATTTAACTAACCACACAACGCGCTTTGTGTCTTCTCTATAGAGTTGCCATTTTTGTTTGGTAATGTTTAAGCATTGAAGTAATTCCTTCATGACTGCCATACACTAAAACAATTTTGAAAGCCTAGAGTATTGCCATAGTCTAAAATAAATTTGAAAGTCTACCCTAAATATTCACGCTTATTTATTTACTTATTGTGTGTGTGTGTGTGTGTGTGTGTGTGTGTTTTATAATTCTTTTTTATTCACATTCGAAACCGCATGAAGACACTATGGATACCCTCTATATAATGGCGATTTTGAAATTGAAAACAATTATAATGCGGTAAATAGTCTTTTTATAATATAATATAATATAATATAATATAATATAATATAATAATATAATATTCTTTTTTGATAAATAAAAACTGATTTCCCGTGGACATTTCCGTTTTTAATTAAGTTTCGTACTGATTTCGGATCCATCCTTCGGTCTCCATTTTAGCACGAAATGGAGATATAAAAAAAAAAGAAGCGGAATTGCCTCCAAACAAAACTATGAATGAAGGATCAAATAAATGAAAATGAAAATGAAAATGAAAAGGTTTATTGGCAGACTATAGTCTATATGACAAATATTATTGATACAATGACAGTTCATATACTAAGGATAGAAATATATACAATTGATTAGAAATAATACTGCACTGACGAAGTTAAGTGGAACTACAGACAGACGTTTTCGTACCAAGAAGTCCATAGCTTAGAGGATAAATGGCAGGACTCATGGATAGCTTGGATGATCGGGTTGGTTGATTTTTTAATTCTTTGCATTAGACTGTGTTGAGCACGTCTTGTTACCTCCGGGAAGCTCGGGACATTGCGGGTAGCAAACATTTGCGAAGCTGAGCATCTCGGGGGTAATTTATGTGAGTCTAAAAGACCTGTTGTACAGCAAATTTAGGGTTCTGCCAGAACCTTTTTTATAATTCACCCACAGTTGCTGTCCGTATATATTACTGCAGAAAGTACGAAAGAGTGTCTCTTTAGCTTCACTTGTACAGAATCGAAAGTTCCTTATGGTCATATTCGCTTTAGCACACAGGCTTCGAGATTGTTTTCTTATATCCGAGTCATCACTCAAGGAGCTGGTAATAGTTTGACCCAAATACTTAAACTCTTGTACTTCCTCAATTACTTCACCATTCATTTTAAACCTTATATCAGCTGGCTGATTACAGCTTTTAGGATGAAATTGCGTAACCTTAGTTTTTGTAACATTAAAAAGAATATCATGTTTCTGCGAATACACTTCGCAGACGTTTAGTAGCCGATCCAGACCTTTAACAGAGGGACTTATTAACACCATATCATCGGCATAAACTAAGTTATTTATCCTTGTGTTATCTATACAACATCCCACTGTTACCTCATTAAGTGAAGCAATTAATCCGTCAATATACACATTAAACAGCATAGGGGAGAGCAAGGAGCCTTGTCTCACCCAGCAAGAGGAGCCAAAACACTCGGATAGTACAAATAAATTGACGCAGATAAGATGTAGACTGGGAGAAAAAGAGGGAGGGGGGGTCACATTGTGATAGAGAGAAAATGGGAGAGCGTCATTTGAAACACGTTTGCAACTAAAAACGGTTTGTTTGATTTAGTAAAACGCTCATTGTTTAGTAAGCGTCTACAAAAGTTGAGAGAGAGAGAGAGAGAGAGAGAGAATCTCAGAAATCAATATGATTTCACTTTTTATATAAATGTGTTTCTAGGAGATAAAAATACGTAATCACATGGAATCAATATTTTGTAGCCTTTCCATGTGCTCCACAAGTGGTTTGAGTACGCTGTAGCATCGATGTAATGATGGTATTTTGGATGATCACTTGGTTCAACTTTTGCCAAATTTCCAGTCAGTATTTCCTCTAAATTTGATACAGATTATAGAAGGAGGCTTTGTTTTCCTCAACTGCCGATCAACATACTCACCCTTTTCATCTCTTTGTGAGGTGTGACAGACTACACAGGCTTCTTACGACACGTGCTTGTTAAAGTAATTTTCCTTAGTGGAAAAATGAAAGAAGATTGTTCTCAAGGATTAACGTCTCTCAACGAATACGAAGTCCATCTTTCCAGCAACCTGTTCTTATCCGCAATATTAAATTTACAATTTACTATTCTTATCAACAGCATTAAACTCAGATTTTAATGTTCTTTTATCAACAGTATTAAATTCGAACTTTCCTACCTCTTCTTTTCAACATTATTAAGCCGGATTCTACTGTTGCCATCAACAGGCTTGGAGTCCGACTTTACTGCTCTTAACGACAAAACCGATGCGATCAAGGGAAATAAACGAAAACCGTTGAAAACTGTAACCGATTTAATTAAAATAAATTATGAATGTAATCTCGAATAACTGGTATCAAATGAATGGTGGACTGAAATATGAAAAATTTCATTAAAAAACTTCGACTGTGATTGGAAATAATAACGATTTTGACAGGCTGCGACGTTCACTAAGTAAAACTGATGACTAAAATCAAGAATGATTACCTTAACTAGAAAAATTGATCTTACACAAACAAAATAGATTAAAAAGAATCGTACGGACCAACAACAGCAATAACTGAAAATAGTTGAGTATATCGAGTATATCCAGTATATGAAGTATATCCAGTCAATTAGAAATAATTCCAACTAATAAACCCCAGCAGGATAGCCTGGTGGCAGAAGCACCAGGATGTTAATCGAAAAGTCTTCTATGGGTTCGAGGCTCGGCCCGGACCTCAAATTTCGGGGATGAATTAAGGCGTTTCTTCTAGGTCTTCCATGGTAATGTAATGACTCGTATTTCACACTAAGCTGTAGTTCCTTTCTGTCATACGATCCTAGCTGTTCGTAGAGAGTTTAAATGAAATATTTATTAGATTTTATTAGATTTCCAATCTACAGTGATTTACGACAGCAGTTCACTGTTTTTTATCCTCAATTCATCGTAATTTACACATCATGAAACTGACCAACGATCTCTAAAGGCGAGTAACTCCTACATTGAAAAACAACAAACTTTGAATGCTTGCATGACGCTTTACTAAAATCTAAGTGTGTTTTTAGCTTTATTGAATGTCGATAAAAATCAATTAGAAGAGCTGAACTTTCTTCTGTCACGCTTCCACTGATTAGGTTGTTCAAATTTTAATTTTGATATTTTAATAGTTTACCAATTATGAATTAGAATTCATATTTTTCTATTTCTACAAACCATAATTCATATTTTTCTCTTTCTACAGGCCATAATGTCTGTGAGCAAGGAAGAACGAATCCAGATAATTCTACTCATAGGAAATCGGAGTCAAAGAGTGCTGAATTTAACAGACTGCATCCAGACCTCGAGCCAATAACGCAGAGTTGTGTTAGCAGACTCGTTGCAAAGTTTAAGGAAACAGGATCCATAGAAGATAAACCACGCAGTGGACCTTAAGGAGGTCCACTGACGATGATACAGCGACTGCTATCCTGGCTCATTTTAACAGAAGTCCCAATAAGTCTCTTCGGCGATTGTCCGCCGAGACAGGAGTGTCGAAAAGTAGCATCCATCGCATTCTTCAGCTCACAAATGGCATCCATCTAAACTTCAGATCCTACAGAAATTAAGCGAAGATGATCCCGACCGGCGGATGGAATTTTGTGAATGGGCTACGGAACAATAAAACAATGGTGGACATATTGAGCACGTTCTGTAAATAAAAGCTTTTGTTTTGCCTTTTTTTATTATTTTTCCTATGATGCCGGACTTATCGGACACCCTGTATATATATATATATATATATATATATATATATATATATATATATAATAACGCACTGTCGCGACGAAGTATGGAGAAGGAAACCACTCTTCAGGAGCAACAGATCGGCTGGTCCCTCCGAGGCTGTCTGTTTAAGAAGGAAGGTTAAAAGGTGTAAGAAAATTTAAAGACAAATAAAAGTTTAAAGCAAAGCAAAGAAAAGAGGTTGAAAGGAAGGGAAGAAATTTAAAGATAAAGTGATTATGTCATATCGTGTACGGCATTTTTCCTTCATTCCGTACACACACACACACACACACACACACACACACACACACACACACAGGAACAAGGTTATAGTTTGTTTACTTTCAGCTCGTTTTTTCATGTAGTGGAAGCATTACTTACACACTTTTGTCTTTTAAAAAGCTTGAACGTTGGTGTAAGTAAATTATTCGAACCGGCCTTCTTATGAAATGCAGAAAATCTTACAGCGAGTAAAGTCAGTGAACCTCCAGCGTTTAACTAAAAATATTACATCATGATATTACATATTACATCACTTTCTACACATTCGCATTCATTTTCTGTCCAACTCTCCAACGCAAGTTAATCGGTATTTTCAATTTTTCATCTACTCAACCGGTCAACGCTGAAACAATCCTCCTCAATCCATCTTTCCCCCGTCTATGACCTCCAATCTTTCAAACGCAGAGTGTCCAGGCATCTTGAAAACCCTGGACCTTGATTTTGGCTTTCTTTTCTACTATGGGGGGGGGGACGTTTATGCGGGCATTCGCCCTTGGCCCCTCCTCCCTACATAAAAGAAATGAACTTATTTCAAATTCTCTTTTGACTTCTGGCCCTCCCCTGACACTTTGACAGTCTTAAAGAGTAATCTAACGGCATGGTGTCCCTGTAAAGAACTAGGGTACAAAATGGAACAAAAGACTATACATGATATAGGAGCACTTTGAGGCTACGAATTTATACAATAAAATTTAGTAACTAAAGCAAAAACACGATTTGATAAGTGATAGAATTTCTCTCATTCAGCATTTTTTAGTGCCGAGTGGAAAAACTGCATTTAAAAGTGGAGTTCCACGAGGGTCTATCCTTGGACTCGTATTATTCTTAATTCGTGTTGATAATTTTCACTGACAAATATTAAACGATATTCAATATGCAGGTGATACCATGCTAACTTCTATATACACGACCACGATATCATATCCCTGATATATGAAATGAAAAGGTAATCAGAACATATCTATAAATAGATGCGCTCAAAGATCTTTTACTTGACGAAACCATCTTACATAAATGTGACCAAAAAAAAAATCCTGTAAACGTTCAGTTCATTAAAAACTAGGAACACTTCTCTCTCAAGAGTAAATGAAGTCAAAGTGCTTGGCATCAAATTAGATTACATATTTCAAAAGCCACACAAGACATATCAAGCACAAAATATTTAGATTTTGTACTGTACATATTATTCAATCCCCCCCAAAAGCTTTCTTTACGCTATAGTACTCATTTATTCCTCTACATTTACAGTACGACATTACAACAGGGGGCAATTCAAAGAACCACGTAAAAAATCCTCTCGAAGCAATCCCTAAAAAAATGCAGCAATCCTAAAAAAATGCTTGCAACTCTCTCAAGCGATGATAACATACTACCTCACCCTTCAAATATTCTAAAACTGAATTATTTATATATAAATTTACTATCAATATCAATATATACAGAATTATCAATAACAGAAATATATTTCGTCCATTCGCAGGGCAATTACAAAGAATTAAATATATCATGAACATAATACAAGACTTTCAAATGACTTCATACACAAGTCAGTTTATACAATGAAATTATCTTCTTTACAAAGAGAGAAAGACATGGAGCAGACAAATGGAATTCTATACCCATAAATATTATGAGACAGGTACCATCATTAGTTCTACTTTGTAAATCCCTAAATCAATATTTTATTAACTTCTGTTCATGACACATATCCAGTAGAGCTGCATACAAATATAATGAAAAATATATACAGGGTGGTGCAAAAGTCTGGACCCATAGGCGGTTTATATGGAAAAAAAGTGTGGCCTGCAGGAAGTTTATTATGAAATGAAATTTAATTAACCATACACCAGTGACTAAATTATGTTAAATTTAACGTTCTAGTTCAGACTTTACAATAAGTGTTCGAATTGATGTCCATCTTCTTCCAAACACTTTTCTACTCGGTTGACACAAGACCTTTGCACATTTGTAAGCATAGTAATATTCGTTCTTATGGCTTCAATTTCTGTTGTGATGTTATCCTTTAGCGCTTGTATTGTTCTTGGTTTGTTAACGTAAACCACTGATTATAAAAATCGAAAGATATTTTTTATATAGTAAATTGCCTATGGGTCCAGACTTTTGCACCACCCTGTATATATATATATATTACAGTAATATTGTAAAACTAGTGATTTCACTCAGGGCCTTTAGGTTAGATTAGTAACTTCCTGAAGTCCTTGAATGAAACAGTAATTACGCAAAACTACTGAACATTTCAGATTTCATGAAATCACCAGTTTCACAATCTTACTGTAACATATACAGAATGGACTCATAAAATGTACCCCCTTATTCTAATCATTTGCATTTAAAAGTGGTTACATTTTTTGGCGGCCACTCTGTATTTAATATACGTTTTACAAATTTCCATTATACGCAAAATTGACAAGTCTCAATGATAATACGCCAAATTTGTTTGTAACTTTGTTTTAGTTTTATTATTTGTTTACTTTTTCTTATTTTCTATTTTAAAAGTTGAAATAAATCTCAAAAGACTTTGTGTGAAAATTTCTCGTCCTTCTCAACGTCATATTCAGGTAAGAATACTCTCAAATACATTACTCGTCACTCTTACAAAATCGAACGTAAATGCCAATATACTCGAGAATTCTGTGAATGTAACGCTTTCTTGTTTAACTTGCAGAAAGTTGACAAAAATAAATAGACACCTTTGATTTTGCCATATTTTTTGATTTTATAATAAAAGTCAAGAAATAATGACATATTAATTGAATGAATATATTTAGAATCGTGTTGCTTTCCCCTTCAAATTATGTAAAGCTGACACACGTTCTGGCATTCCATCGTGGTGTATATTTACTTCTGTCAACCCTCTTATTATTATGTGTATCTTATGTAATGAATTCTCTTCTGAGTAAGGTTCCTCATTTGTTATTATAATGAATAATAATTAGTAAAAAGGGACAGATTAGCACAGCATTCAGGCCAGACGAACTCAGCCTATTGCGCTTAGTCCTTGATTTATTGTTAACAGTACCATCGGGAGTAGAAACCCCGACTTCACTGTCTTCATTTCGCTTAGAGGAGAAACGGCGTCATCTACTGAACCACTGGGTGCTGGTATTCTCATACATATACTGTATAAGCTATACATAAATTAAACCGAAAACCAAATCTAATTCATATCACGAAAAGAAACAAAATTTTCTTCCATTCTTAAGGATCAAAGAAAATAATTAATTAGCGGTTCCTCGACTTTCGTATACCAAAAAGCTCAACTTCTGTTAAGGGGAAAGAGAAAAGAAGAAAAAGATAACGGTGAGAATCGAGTAACGAAAAAGACGCCTCTCGAGATTATCCGACTGATGATATCTGAGAAGGAACTCATTCGCTCATCCAATCCACGGACATTATCGAAGGATTTATTTCGGCACAGGGAGATAAAATGGCGTCATTTACGTTCTAAATTTATTCAGTAACTTTAAAAAACTTTGCGCAGTTTGTATCTTGACTCTTATGGCTTTCTGCTTGTCGAAATTCATTTCCCCACTAGTGGGAAATCACGTGACAAAGAAGGATGGCTCACATCAATCAATCCGCCATATTAACTTCAAATGAATAACCGATCACTTCACGATTACACTGTGGCTAATGCCAGGCAATTTTATTCAATTTGGATTTTGTTCAAGGCCTATAACGACTATAAATCCATATTTCTTATTTATTCCAAACTTTGTGCTCACCCTGTACATTCTTCATATTTTGCACCACGTTTCAACAATAATGTGGAATAATATTCCACGTATTTTAGATACAATTTTCGTAATCCATACATATATATATACAAATGGGAGAAAAGGCTTTAAGGATTTTATACATTACTACTATAATTTAGCAAATGTGTGTCTGTCTGTCTGTCTGTCCGCATAAAAACTTTTATGTTTCTGAACCGATTTCGACCAAACTTCGTATGGTGGATGGGGGTGATGAGTAATGAACGAAAATATATGTGTGACTAGCCCCCCCCCCCCAACCAATTACTGGGCCCGAAGGCCCCAGCACCGCAATAAAACTATAAAAAAGAATGCAGTCATGAAAATCTTAAGCTTCACATTACCACCCGTAATTATAAAAATAAGATAAGCAACTGTTATCATATCTGTGCTCCAGCCCCGCCCAATCACTGGGCACCGCAGATCTAGCTAAATGGGCCCGTAGGGCCCTGTTTAGCTAGCACAAATAATTTATTAACCTATCTACAGGGTGGGCCGTAAGTTTCCATACATAGGAAAAATTAAACGTTTGTTTTTATGTTTCAGATACCCTAAGAATATGCGTTTGACGTAAGATCTTGTTTACTGATGAAGCAAATTTTTACGTCAATGGAGAGGTTAATCGGCAAAACATACGTTATTGGAGTAATGCTAACCCTAACTGGCTGAGTCCGACGAAGATGCAAGGTGCCGGTAAAGTGATGGTGTGGGCCGGGATATGGGGTGACAGAATTATTGGACCAATTTTTGTCAGTGGAAATCTTAATGCCGGAAGGTATCTTAACATGTTGCAAGAAGAGATTTTCCCATCCCTGCTAAACGAGGAAGGTAACTTCCCAGTTTACTTCCAGCAAGATGGAGCTCCACCTCATTATGGTCTTCACGTGCGTCGGTATTTGGATCAGCAGCAGCAGTTTCCGGATGCTTGGATTGGTCGGCGTGGTCCTGTGGAGTGGCCTCCCAGATCCCCAGATCTCACCCCCTTGATTTCTATCTTTGGGGCACTTGAAGGCCATGGTGTATCAGGAAAAGATACGAGACATAAATCATCTAAAGGAACGTATCACCAACGCCATTACAAGCATAACGTCAACTGTGCTAATGCGTGTTCATCAACAGTGGGGAACACGTATTGAAATGTGTTTTCAAAACAATGGCAACCATGTAGAGCATATTATATAAATAAAAATGGTTGTCCATAAAAAAATGTTTATTTTTCCTATGTATGGAAACTTACGGCCCACCCTGTATATAAATAAGATCGAAATGGACGATGTTTCTGTCTGTCTGTCCCGAACTTTCTCAATTTCCGCTGGACGGATCCCACCCAAACTTGGCAAACTTACTATACGAAACCCTGCGCTTAACATACGCTATCAAAATTTCGATACACGTTCACATAAAGTTATATACAATATATATACAGGGTGTCCCATAAGTCCGGCATCATAGGAAAAATAATAAAAAAAGGCAAAACAAAAGCTTTTATTTACAGAACGTGCTCAATATGTCCACCATTGTTTTCAATACACAAATTCAGACGTGATACCCAGTCAGCAAGCACACGGTGAATGATGTCATGGGTAATGGTGTTACATGCCCCAATAATGCGCTGCCGCAAATGTTATTGGCTCGCGGTCTGGATGCAGTCTGTTAAATTCAGCAGCGGCCTCTCTTTGACTCCGATTTCCTATGAGTAGAATTATCTGGATTCGTTCTTCCTTGCTCACAGACATTATGGCCTGTAGAAAGAGAAAAATATGAATTATGGTTTGTAGAAATAGAAAAATATGAATTTCTCCTATGATGCCGGACTTATGGGACACCCTATATATATATATATATATATATATATATATATATAACTGTCTGTCCCACCCTAAAACATGGAAACGGCTCCTCGAGAGAAAAAATTATTAGGTAATAGTTGCAAACCTAAGGGAAAATTATTGAATGCCCGGTTAGGTTAATTGGATGCCCGGTTAGGTCAACTGTACGCCCTTGACGACTGGTAGGTTAAGTCGTGATATTTTCCTTAAAACTAACGAAAATATCACGACTTAACCTAACCAATCGTCAAGGGCGTACAGTTGACCTAGCCGGACATTCAGTTGACCTAACTGGGCATTCAGTTGACCTAACCGGGCATTCAATTTGGTTATCTGTGATATTCTAACTTGTTTTTCTCTTAAATTTCCGGGAAATACCGGGTACTCCAGCTAGTAATAAATACTGTAAATTCCAATGATATCACTGCAGTGTATGCGATACTTTTCAAAGCAACTATACAAGGCCAGGGGTGGCGAACCTTTTTACAGTCGTGTGCCAAAAAAACCATGTAAACCATAAAAAAAATTCACGTGTCCACCAAAGTTTATAGTATATATTACACCAAATTACACGTATAAACATTAAGTCTATTATTTTATACTCATTTTTTTAATAACAATTTCTATGCTTAGGCGTGTCAGGCAAATTTGATCGCATGCCATAGGTTCACTACCACTGCCCTAGTCCCTAGCCTCAGTCAGTGCCATGTCAGTAAGGATGGAATACAGCAATGAAGAAAAAGTGTATCTTTTATCGTTGGCCATTTCTTATAATAATTGTGAAGAAAGTTTGCGTTTATTTCAACAAAAATATGATAAACCACCACCAAATACAACCACTCTTCGATACTGGAACTCAAACTTTTGGAAACAGGGAGCCTGATAAAAGATCGCCCAAGAAGCGGAAGGCCAGTAACGGCGACAGGAGACAAAAACAAAGAAAATGTCCTCGCCAATTTTCAAGTCGATCCAACCAACAACTTCAACGAAAAAAGTCGCACAGGAATTGGGTACTTCCAGATTGAAATCACAAGGGTGCCACGATTACAAACCCATTTACTCTCAGCTCATACACGACGATGATTGCGATAGACGGCTGCATTTTGCTGAAACAATGAGACAAAAGTTCAACAGTGATCCAGGTTTCGTTCGAAAGATCAAATTTTCAGATGACTGTGTCTTCGGCTTAACGAGTAAAGGGAACGAACACAACGTTCGCTACTGGGCGAAAAAAAAATCCCAAAATACGATTGGGTAGACCCGTTAAAACGGCTGCACTAACAGTTTGGGTGTACATTAGTTATTCAGGACTCGTTTCCTTTGACATATCGAGACTCGAGAGATACGATGGATGGAAAACGCTATTGCTAGGTATTGAGAGAGAAAGTTTTGCCACAATTTAGTAATGGCGTTGGCAGAAATTGGCTTTATCAACATGATGGAGCGCCGCCACATTACTCTGCAGCTGCCCGTGAGATTCTGTATACGAACCTCGAAGGAAGATGGCTTAAGCGGCGAGGTCCCATCGAGTGGCCAGCCAGATTACCTGATTTAACCCCGTGTGATTTCTGGCTTTGGGCTTATTTGCGTGACAAACTCTACACTCCCGGTTTCATTCTATCCAAACGTGAATGGTCTTGGCCGCAAAATAGATGAAGAACTGAAAAGGATCCCACTCGATATGTTCAGAAAAACAATGAAGAGTTTCAGAGAGAGAATCGACAAATGTATCATAGCGGATGGAGAACTCTTTGAAGATTAAATTACAATTTAACAAAATATTTGTATGAATAAAATTCTTATAGACTTTTCGTTTGATTTGTTTCATCATTTGAACACTTACCTGTATAATGTTGTTAACTAAATAGTTGTATGTATAAAATCCTTGAAGACTTTTCTCCCACCCTGTATATATAATTCTCTTTCCCTAACGGTTCATCGTACGAGTACACAGATGCCAAATTTCGCTCGATGGGTGGAATTGACGAACGATTTCAGAAAAAAATAATCGTTGGTGGGAGTTTATGTAACATTTTTTAAAAATAAATTTATGCCAATAAAGTAATTTATTATATTTATATTGTATTGCTGAGCGAGAAGAGAAATTATTCTCTCGAGCTGTCAATTTGATCGTCGTTGTCAAAGAAAACGAAAATTTATGAGGAAGAAAGGAGAGAAAGAAAGAAAAGAGGAAGAAGCTTGTCTTGTAGAAAGAACATACAGTACATTACTTTATTTTTAATTACAGTGGAGGATAATAATGCTTTGGGGTGTTTAACATAGTTCGTAACATCAAAGGTCATTTAGCGGAAGGGAGCTACTGTTTCACGCGGGATTTGAATCATTACCATTAGAGAGGGTGACCTCCTGAATCCGGATGATGTACCGACCTGTGGCTCGGATTCCACGTAAAACTGTTTATGTCGCGAAGGAGATTCAGCAACACCAAAAAACACGTATTAACATTTAGAGCAATACCTAATAAATTCTAAATATCCAAGATTCTAAAAAACACGAAACTCGATCGAAATACTCCCTAGATTTTCCAATCTTAAAAAATTACTTTTCTTCCCCAAAAGAAGCCATTTAAACAAAATACTTTTTTTCCATCCATGACTTTATCTCTAATAAAATAGCCACATTGTCATAAATTATTTAAGAAAGCTAAGTTTATCCTATTTCCTCTCCTTATCATATCACAGAAAGTAAAGTTAAATTGACTTTTTGTACAAAAATGTCATTTCTTTTTTGGCACTGAAAAGCGTACTGCAACACTTTTAGATTATTAATTATGTATTCTGTTAATAGGTTTTAGTTATACTAGCAAAAGTGGGCCCTACTGGGGAGTCAATTATTCGGTGAATAAAATTATAGAAAAGAACGCAGCAATTAAAATCTTAAGCTTCACATCCGAACCCATTGTATCAAGCAATGAAAATCTTAACGCGCTACAATAAAATATTGAAACAAAGTAAAGCGCATTTATTTCTATGTTCACAATCGCTCAATAGTAAATACATGGTGTCGGACGGACGGACGGAAGGTACTCCCTTTTTATAGTATAGTAGATTACGTCAATAATTAATGATTCCTTTGCTATCCGCGTACAAAATTTGAAACGTTTTATCAGTTGACTTTAAATATTGTGCAACGAAATCTTTATTTTCTACACAACCGTTATAAAAACTTTAATCCATAAAGATAATATTGTCGTTAATATACAGCAGTGCCCTTCAACCTTTTTATGCCTACCGCCCACTTTTACTATTTTTATGTGAGATAAATTAGCCAACCGCCCACCAAAATTAAAAATCCAACAAACATATATTAAAAATTATGTATGGTACATTATATATAATTATTATATAATAAAACATTATGCATTTACCTTTAATTTAGTGAGATCCTTGTGCTTGATGCTTGGAAACTAAATTCCGAATGTTTGGCTCGAATTTAGTGAGGAACAAACGAATGTCCCCTCTTTCAGGGATTTTTAAAGCATTCCTGTTTTTGGTAAGAATGTGATTCACAGCACTAAAACCTGATTGAACTAGGTACGAAGTAGGAAAAGCGATCAGTAATTTAAAAATCTTTTTCCACATATTGGGATATACATTTGACATCTTTTTATTTTGCCAAAGCTGCATATAACCACCGTTATTGAAATTTCCCTTGCTTTCCTCATCATGTCTGAGTTCTAATAGCTCCTCTTGACATGTTACATCAGCTTCAGTAACATTTGCAGTAAACGGGTTTACCATCCAATCATATACTTCCATGGTTAAAACATCACTGAATCGAGTTTCAAAATCCGTTTCAAGTTTATTGAGATGATCAATAAACCTTTGTGTATCAATTGTTGTTATGTCATCCTTAATAGATAACAATTCTGGAAACTGGTGAAATTCCCTTTTTGAAAGATTGTGACTGAATAAATCTAGCTTTTCAATGAATAATGAGATAACTTTTTGGCAGTTCATGAGTGTCATATTGGCTCCTTGAAGCTGCAAATTACAATCATTGCATTTCTTAAATATTCCTGCCAAATAACAAGCATCATTTTTTATCATTTTTAACTTTTGGCTAAGATCAACTTCATTTTGGTCTTCTAGAAACTGCACTACGCTCTCATATAGTTCAACAAAACGAGTTAAACATGCACCCTTCGAGAGCCATCGGACCTCTGTGTGTAATAATAACCTAACAAATTGTTCATCATTGTCATGACACAACTGACGAAACATTCGATCATTTTTTGCATACAATATTGTAAATTTTGTTGAATTTTACAAGAATTTTATAAATTTTCTTGCCGCCCACCTAAAAGCTCAAATCGCCCACTAGTGGGCGATATCGCCCAGGTTGAAGACCGCTGATATACAGTAACTAAAGTATTTTTATATTCGATATTTGAAATTTCTTATACTTAAAGACATTCAAAACACACACACACACACACACACACTTAAAAAATTAAATATAATAAAAATAAAAATAATAAAAAAAGTAATAATAAAAAAATAATAAAATAAAATAAAGTAATAAAAATAAAAATAATAAAATACTACTACTACTAATAATAATAATCCTAACCAATATACAAGGTCCAAAACCAAGCCACTCCCTGGACAAAGTCACATACGTTACCTGAAAGGACTCATGCTAGAAACAAAAGCAAACTTTACATGCCTCACGCAAACTCATCTAAAGGACTGCCAGACGAACTGGGAAAACCGAGATTTGTGTAGACAAAAGAGAAATACAAATTGACCACTATAACATACCTCGAGCCGACAGAAGAGCAAGACGAAAAGGAGGATACGCTATTTATACACACGAAAACCATATGGTGGAAATAACTAAAAGTACTTCAAACAACTACGTATAATTATTAGCAGCAAAAGTTACAGACGCGAGGAACTGGTTGAAAGCTCTACACTCCCCAACCCCAAATATTTTTCTCTGTGGTGATTTTAATTTCCCATTTATTAAATATAAAAGAACAGGACAAAATATATGTATACAGCAACACATGGGGACACACGGGAAGACCAGGTGCGGGTAAAAATGTTTCTAGCTCTAGCCGATGAATTTATGTTAACACAAGAAATAACAGAAAACACAAGAAAAACAACTGCCTAGATTTGGTATTCACAAATAACAGCAACTTAATTGATAACATAGAAATATCCCCAACTATAATATCAGATCACAACATTATTGAAATAACAACCACTATAAAAGCAAAAGGGAAGGAAAGAACACGCGCTGTAGAAAGAGGCAAATTCAAAATTTTGAATATTTACTCCAAGGCTATAAACTGAGAAAGCAAAGAGCAATAGATTGGAGAACTATCTTTAAGGACAAAACAACGAAAGATAAGCTAATAACCCTAGAAGATAAGACGCTAGAAACTGTGGAAAGACACGTCCCTAAAAGCAACAAAGAAGAACGAGAAGCAGGTTTGAGGGACAAAAGGGATTAATGTTCCGCGAGAGAAAAAAGAGTGACTGTAAAATTAAGAAACTACAAAGATGATAACGTCAGAAAAGTATTAAAAGATAAACTGGAGAGTATAGATTGCGTCATACAGGATCTAATTGAAACATACAGATAAAGAAGATGACGCTATAGAAGAGATAAAGGTTAACTCAAAATGCTTCAATAATTTTGCAAAAAGGAAGACGAAAAATCACGCGACTATCGGACCTTTGAAGAATAAAAATGTTTTAACCTATGATCTAAAAGAAGTATCTGAAATATTGAGAGTTCAGTATGAATCATCTTTCAGTATCCCCAAAATTCATAAATTAATATGCGGTAGAAATGCGTTTATTGAAGAAGAATTACAAGGGGAAAGTATAACGAACTTTGACTTCACAACAGGTAATATCACACAAGCTACAGGGAAACTAAAAACACATTCGGCAGCAGGCCAGGACAAGTGAAATGCCACACCAATAAATAACTGCAAGAATGAAATCACTAAGCCCCTATACTGGGTTTTGGAGACGCTCACTAAACATGGAAGAAATATCGAGCATCCTGAAGAGAGCGAACATAGTTCCAATGTACGAGTATAAAGGAAATCGAGCCGAGGCTAAAAACTAAAGGCCAGTGTCGTTTACATCTCATCTCACCAAAATATCTGAAAGACTAGTTAGGAAAAAAATTATGACTTTTTAGAAACTCGGAAAAAGTTTAATGGTAACCAACATGGATTCCGATCAGGAAGATCATGCTTATCACAACTAATGGAACATCATAACATTATTGATGCACTCGCAAACAATGAAAACTATGATGTGATATACACAGACTTTGCCAAGGCGTTCGACAAGTGTGACCATGGAATCATAGCACAAACTGAAATATATGGGAATACAGGAAAAGTAGGAAAATAGGTATATAATTTCTTTAGTGAGCGACAGCAAGTCTTTACAGTTCAAGAAATATCTTCATCAGCGTCAGAGGTCCTTAGCTCAGTACTACAAGGAACAGTATTAATTCCATTAGTCTTCATAATCATACTAACTGATATAGATGATGAAGTTACCAATGACAGTACAGTAACATCCTTTGCTGATGACACAAAAATTAGTACAAAAATAAGAAATCCAGAGGATATAGGATCTCTACAAACAGATATGAAGAGAATCTACAATTGGTTTGAAGGCAATAATATGAAATTTAACACAAAGAAATTTCAACTTTTAAGGTACGGAAGAAGGGAGGACCTAAAATCCATGGAATACTATACCCTAAATGGAGAGGAAATTCAGAAAAACTCTAAAGTAAAACATCTAGTTGTAATGACTGATGACGCGAAATTTGAAACACAAAATAAGATAGCAGTAAACAGATCAAAAACAATAAGTGGACAGATACTGAGAACCTTTAAAAGAAAGGACAGGAATATGATGATTCCTCTATTGAAAAAACTAATCATACCCAAGTTGGAGTATTGCTCGGTTTTAACATCCCCGTATAAATAAGAAGACATTAGTCAACTAGAAGGGATTCAGAGAAGCTTCATAGCCAAGATCAATGGATGCAAAGAACTTAATTACTGGAAAAGGTTGCGTGAATTAAACTTATATTCGCTGGAAAGAAGAAGAAGAGAGGTACACCATTATTTACACTTGGAAAACAATGGAGGAACTAGTCCCTAATTTTACTTTGAACCCTGTAACCCCTAAACAACAATGGAAAGGAGAAAAGGAAGAATGTGTCGTGTTACCAAATTAAAGGCTAGAGAGGGAACATCCTCAACCCTGAAGAAAACTAGTTGTGTTGTGAGAAGACCAAGACTCTTCAATCAGCTGATCAAGGAACTAGGGAACACGAATGGTGTAGCGGTGATTATCTTCAAAAGAAGACTAAATGTCTGGCTCAGAACAATTTCAGATGAGCCGGGCGTACCTGGCTATGTGAGGTGGAGAGCACAAAAAACCAACTCTCTATTTCACCAGGCCAACTCAAGAGGAGGGCAACAAGCTTGACCTTCGTGAAATGAGGAATCATCGCATGAAACATTTGAAAGGTTGAAGGATATATATATATATATATATATATATACACACAAAGTTTTGACAAAAATAAATATACACCAAATGATTGTCCTCAAGAACAAATAGTAAAGACTCAGAGCCGGATTTACTATGGTGCAAGTGGTGCAGATGCACCGGGGCCCCCACAAAATCTTTGGCCTCTTAGTATAAACAAATTTGCTGCTAGAAAAACAAGAAAGGCAATTCTGTAAATTAATCTCGTCTCTGTAATTAGTTTGTAAGATAAATTGTAACTTTACACATTGCTTACCACTCACCGTAGACCTTCAAGCAAGATGAGTCGTTTAGTTTTTGTTTGATGATTTGTTTATTTTTTGTTGCTTACAACTGTAATATACTGAAAACAATAAATTATTTGCCAGCAATTGCATTTAAGGAGAGAAAGTCTATGAGTCACTTCCAACCCAAAAGGGTTTTATTCTGTAGGCTACCTATGGGGATCCCCCGCATGCCAGTCGCACCAGCGCCCCCACACTGCTGACTCCGGCTCTGAGTAAAGTCCATCAATGGAATGCCAGAACGTGTGTTAGCTTTACATAATGCAAAGGTGAAAGCAACACGATTCAGTCAATTCTAAATATGTTATCGTTTATTGCCTTTTATTGTCAAATCAAAGACCATGGAAAACCCGAAGGTGTCTATCTGAAAGTTTGAAAGATAACTAACTGCAGAAACTTGATAGTTCATTTGTAACAAGAGTGAATTAACTAAAATTTAAAGAATAATAATCTATATGAAGCAAAAATTATCACTACAGCATGATTAATATAATAAATTGGTTTCCATTATTGCATGTAGATATACTTTCATACACTTAATGTACATAAAAGCCTATAGTGCAAAAAGATTTTATTGTCAAGACATAAATGTCGAATATTACTCGGTAGAAAATGAATATAAATTACAATATAACAATTTTATGTATCAAGTGGTCTCATTTACTTTATAGATGCGTGCTAATCTCCAAAATTTTAGAAAGCTTAGTTAGTCATATAATTTTTTCTTATAGTCCACCATAAAAATCTAATTTTTTTTTCGTGTAGAAGAAAACTGATAAACTGAGCAGTAACTTAATTATGAAGGACAACATAAATTATAACTTAGCAACAGAATAATTAACGAGTTACTTAAACTGATAAAACATAAGAAATTACTTTGAAATTAACTTGCATATTTAAAACAGTACTGTATAAATCATTTTAGGCGTAATATTGTATAAGGGAATTGTAACGAGTATAAAGAATTATTTACACTCAATGAGCATCAATTGAGTAAACCTAAAATAAATATTTACAATACGAACGGAGTACGAGTAACTTTTGTAAACAAAACATCATTATTGAGGATCATTCACAATCCATAGCCACTTAATTAACCTAACATACAAGTACAATCTTACGTATTATACAGTGAACTTAATACAAAAATAAAGCCAACATAACTACTTAACCTAGCATGCTGGCATACTGTTTGATTAATTATCTGACAATTTTATGTATATTATTACACGAGACATCATTAACTGAAAAAGATCATTTGTATAGTAGAAGAAAATAATTGTAGCTTAATGAAAAAAATCAGAGAAATTATGAAAATAAAAAAAAGAGTTTAATAAAAATGCTGATGAATTATGGGAAGCTGAGTTCGGATATGATTTTGTGGAAACTATATTTTAAATTATTAATTATACAACAAACAAAACATCTTTGTTGCGGATCATTCACAATCCATAGCCACTTAACCTAACATACAAGTACAATCTTACGTATTATATAGTGAACCGCCGGCAATGTCTGAACGTAATACAAAAATAAGGCCAACATAGCCATTTAACCTAACATACAAGTACGAAAATAAGGCCAGCATAGCCATTTAACCCAACATATAAATACAATCTTATTATAACACAACTTTATATATATATATATATATATATATATATATATATATATATATATATATATATATATATATATATATATATATATATATATATGCTACATTACAAAAATAAGGTATTGTAAACCAGCAGTTGACTGAACCAAGACTGCCATATAGGTGAGAGGTACACAGTATCTGAAGACAGGACATTGCACAACAACACATTAGAGCTGTTTTGGACCCTAGTAATGAAATTATATACAGGGTGTCCGAGAATTATCTGTACAAGTTTTGGCTGTTATTAAAAGTCAACCATGAAGTGTAGAAATTCCAGTTTGTCCCATTTTACAGGGAATCTCATTAAGTTTTTTCTGATACCAAGTTTTGACAAATTTTTTAGAAATTCCAGTGTGTCCGAACATTATCTGTACAATTTCATCTTTTAATAAAATTCTTGATAACACGTAAAATTCTTAAACAAGATTATTTAGAATCTGTATTTTCAAAAGTTTCTTTTATTAAAGTAACGTTGTTACAAACATTCGATATGTGCACCATTAGTGATTCGCAAAACATCCAATCGATACTCCAAATGTTGCCATGTACGCTGCAGCATATCCACATCAATTCGCTCAATAGCAGCTGTGATTCTTGCTTTTAAATCATCAATGTCTGTCACCCGCGTACATTTCTAAAAAACTTGTCAAAACGTGGTATCAGGAACAATTTAATGAGATTCTCTGTAAAATGGGACAACACTGGAATTTCTACACTTCATGGTTGACTTTTAATAACAGCCAAAAATTGTACAGATAATTCTCGGACACCCGGTATATTCTTCCGGATTAACATTTGGCTGGTAGGTAGGTTATGCGTAGTAAACATAAAACTGGCACTGCACCATTTTGCTTCCCTACATAGCATACGAAAAATATTATTATAAGCAACAGGGAGTTTTTTCATAGTAGTTTTTGTATAGTTCCACTACAGATGGGATGTATACAATGCGGTAGAGTAAGTTCTAAAAAGATGAGTTTTAACTGATTCTGAACACATACCAAATTTTCTTACTAGCATGTTACCCTGTACATACAACTTTTTACGTTGCCTCTCAATATCGAGTTCATCTCGCAGCTCGTGAGTAATTACATGACCTAAGTATTTACATGTGTCTTTGACAGGTATTGTCTGACCATTCATTTCAAAAGACCCACATGATACATGTTTCAGTACATTACACCTAAAAATCAAAATACAACTCTTTGCCCCATTATAGGTGATGTCATTTTCTATACCATATTGTTCACATATCTCTAATAGTACTCCCAGCCCATGGGGAGAGAGAGGGTGACAAGAACAAGGTCATCAGCATACATTCAATGATTAATATTTTCCTTTCCAATGACACAGCCAGTACGTGCAGTTTTTAGTTCATTGGTAAGGTCATCCTTGTATACACAGAAAAGATAGGGTGATAATATACCTCCTTGCCTAACACCATTAGTTACCTTAAAACCTGGTGATACAGTGCTTTTCCATCTTACAAACATGGTCTGCTCTGTATACCAGAATGCAAGTATCCTAAGTATATATTTAGGTACCCCTCGACACAAGAGTTTCTTGAAAAGTTTGTGATGGTTAACTCTATCAAATGCTTTTGATGCATCCAAAAAACAGGAATATACATTGCTACTTGACATCTTGTACTTTAGGACAGCTTCCTTTAGCATATAAATACACATGTCAGTACCATGTTTCACTCTAAAGCCAAACTGATTGTCATAAGTCTGCAAGTAAGTACTTATCCTATTATAAATGACATATTCTAACACCTTAGAAAGTATACTGGGCAAGTGCTATTGGTCTATAATTATTCTTATCACAGATACTAGCACCCTTATTTTTAACAACTAGCAACAATACAACTGAAAAAATGGACTGTGGCAAGCACCCATGTATCATACAGCTTGTGAAACATATTGCAAGCATAGGTATTATACGAGGGCTACAACATTTTAAATGTTCTGCTTGTATGCCATCTAGGCCACAACTTTTGTTATCATCTAACTTATGAATAGCCTGCCAGATTTCTGAGTCATTAATTAGTAGCTCCTCAGAACGTTCTACATTTAGGCATATATTTAGTCTATCCACCCCAAAACAATTAAATAGGGTTTCATAATGATTTTTCCACAGTTCTGCAATGTTTTTTGCACCATGTACACCCTCTATTACATTTGGCAAGGTAAGATTACTATTGTTAATTTTATTAACCTCCTTCCAGAATTCCCTACTGGAAGTATTGCTATTGCCTAATTTTCTGGCTAGAGATTCTCTTCGAAGATTCTCTTCATTTTTCCTTATAAATCGAAGAGCACCCTTGAATCTGGCACGAGTTCTATTTTTCAGTTGGAAGAGTTCCCCCTGCCTAAATTTCCCCATAGCAACCCATTCCACGAATACATTTTTTGCTACATCATACAAATCAGCACAGTATTCTGCTCACCCTGGATTGATATTTACTTTTCCCCATTTTTTATTCTTAAAGCTACTTCCCCTCGCAGCCTTAATGGCAAACTTAATTAACGAGGAACTTTGCTAATTATAATGCAAAAGTAAAGGAACTACAGGAATAATTTCTTATAAATGACTATAGAATTTATTAATAAATAATAATTTTTATTCTTGAATTCTTTTCTAGATATTTCTTTCTCTAGTAAAAATTCAGATCTTTTCCTTTATAGCACCCCTAATTTTTGTACACCCTTGACGATTGGTTTGGTTAAGTCGTGATATTTTCGTTAGTTTTAACGAAAATATAACAATGGGGGTGCTATTTTATTATTGTTTTACTGCGTTCTTTTATAGCACCTCCAGTGTTATATTTTCGCTAAAACTAACGAAAATATCACGACTTAACCTAACCAATCGTCAAGGGTGTACAGAAATTGGGGGTGCTATAAGGAAAAGATAAATTTATTTTATTATTTAGAATTGCTCTTGATTAAACATTGACAGAGGAGTATATCTTTCACTCTGTCTAACTGATATTCGACGAATTTGTGGTGAAAGATATACTTTCCAACAAGATGGAGCCCCTGCTCACAGAGTACGCCAAACTGTCACATTCCTTGAGAACGAAACACCTGATTTTATCGAACCCAATATATGGCCGGCTAGTAGCCCGATCTTTCACCACTAGATTATATATATATATATATATATATATATATATATATATATATATATATATATATATGATGAATAAAACCACGAAGGGAAAAGAAACACAAAGGGGTGCTCAAGCGCTTTCGTCTAATGACATCCTCAGGATGTCATTAGACGAAAGCGCTTGAGCACCCCTTTGTGTTTCTTTTCCCTTCGTGGTTTTATTCATCATAAATATTTTTCACGTGTCACTTTCGTGAAATAATTTTTCATATATATATATATATATATACACACAGTATATTAGAAATATAAATAATTATTAAAACACAAAATGCTAAAATTGGCAACTATCATTTCGTATGAAAGGCTGTACCCGAAATTTTTCATAATTATAATTGCAGTAAAAGAATAACCACTCAGAATTCTATTATTGTTATTATTATTATTATTATTATTATTATTATTATTATAAAACAAAACAAAACAATGGTTGCTGGAATGTTTTATTAAAAATATTTGTTCCCAAGGTTAAAACTTAATTGCATTTTATTTATACCTAAACACTATATAAAACTTATATTATATATTACTCCCCTGCCCTATAATATATTATATATTACTTCCCCTGTGGGGAAGAGGAGATGATGGGGGAAGGAGGGGGATGATGAATGAAGGAGAATATTTTTTACTTTAAAGAGCGTCTCTGAGAGAAACTGTATTCAGTACCGAAGACAAGGTGAGGTGCGGCGAGGTTATGTTTCGCAAATTAAATTTATTTTGTTTATTGAAAGTTTCAGTATTCCAGTATTTCAGTATTCAAGGCCAAATATGTTACGTTAAGTTAATTAAACCATAGGTTAAATGAGGTTATAGACGGTGATTATAAATATTTCTGATGCGAATTAGAGGTTGATACAAGAAACACGCTATTTCTTTAGGTAGTTATACTAGAAAATTGGCCGCCATTTGTACGAGAATATTCTTTCTGCTGATGGTGGGGCGGGGGGGAGGTTGCAACTGGGCATTACTGTGGTCGAATGTACGATAATTCACGGGTGTCGTGGGGTAATTTCTTGCGAGATAACACTTTTCATACCTCGAAACATCACAAATTTTATATAAAAAATCCTGGAATATTTTTATCCTCGGAAAAAGATATGTTGGTCTTGATTTGGTTAAATTACACTAATTTAGGTTAGTTAAGCGAGGTACCAACTTTTTTAAAACCATATATCTAAAGACTAATTAACCTAACCTAACCCTTAGTGCCATCGACCGGAGAAGGGTATAATGAGGCTTTCGGGCGCAAAAATGTGTTTTCTGTCAAGTCATTAAATAGTGAGGTATTCGTTTATCTAGCCTAACGTAATCAAACCTTAAGCGGAGATGCGCAGTGTGTGTGTGTGTGTGTGTGTGTGGTGTGTGTGTGTGTGTGTAAATCACGATAAAACAGTCTTGAAGAGAACCCAAAATAGCCTCCTTGTCAATGGACATGACTGACTTGACATTCATTCCGTTATTTCGCGAAGCGAAGAGAAATAAATGAAATAAATAAACTGCTTCAATTATACGTTAGTGGACTCCTAAAACAAAATATAAAAATTCGATTTAAAAATGATTTTTAGGTAATACAAAAATGGTATCGTTTCAACTACAAACTTTGTCGAAAGATCAACGTGAAAAAACCTTTTGAATGTAAAAAAGTCATTAATAATACCCTCTTCAGAAGAAAATATAACAGACAACTCAGCTTATCAATGTAACTTCCTCTATACGGGGGCGTTCGCCCTTGGTCCATACTTCCTGCATAAAAAGAAACTGAAATACCATTAACAGAATCCAACGTTAAGATACTGTGATGTTTCAAATATTATATATATATATATATATATATATATATATATATATATATATATATATATATATATATATATATCGTAATGGTTAAGACGCTGGGCTGCTAATCGGGAGGTCATGAGATCGAGTCCGGGCGAGGACTTCGTAATTTCTGACTACACGTGGTGGGTCGTGGTTCGGATTACACGTTAAGCTGTGGGTTTAAGGTGGAGCAATAAGCTTGACCTTCGTCAGAATGAACAATTCGGGCGGAAGCAAAACCAAGGTTATATATATAGGCTATATGCCTGGTAAACCTGGTGAAAGTTCCGTGCGTCGGTCTCTCTTCGCACGAAGGTCAAGCTGGTGGCTCTACCTCTAGACCTGGCCTGAGGGAGGAGCGAGCTGCTTTCTTGCGATCTCCATCGCACATAGCCAGACACAACCGGCTCGTCTGGTACTGTCCTGAGCCAGGCATCTAGTCTTCTTTTGAAGATTTCAACTTTGACCCCTGTAACGTTTCTGAGGTCCTTTGGAAGCTGGTTAAAAAATCTTGGCCCCCTTGACAACCAAGCTATTTTCCATCAGTGTTGAGGGTGTCCCCTATCAGGCCTTTAATTTGGGAACACTACACATTTTACTGCTCTTCTGAACTCTAACTGCATGCCGCCTCCTTTAAGAAGAACACGCGGTATCAGACTTTCGACACATTTTCACTCCTTTTCTGTCCAACTCTCTAACGCAAGGGTTAATCGGTATTTTCAATCTTTCATCTACTCAACCGGTCAACTGTGGAACAATCTTCCTCAATCCATCTTTCCCCCTGTCTATGACCTCCAATCTTTCAAACGCAGAGTGTCCAGGCATCTCGAAAACCTTGGACCTTGAGTGTGGCTCTCTTCTTCCTCTGTGAGGAGGGCGTTTTTGCAATCATTCTGCCTTGGTTTTCCTTCTTGGATAAAAAAATGGAAGGGTTGAAATTGCAGAGATTCTGAGTTTTTGGTCCAGTTTGTGTAGAGTAAGCATAGGGTAATTAGAACTGGTGCATTTGTGTTGGCTCAGAGAGGAAACACAAACTTGCGGTACATCTTACTCCTGATGAACCATGCACCTGGATGTATATAGCGAAGAGTGTCTGCAATACAAACTAATGATGTAAGCAAGGAAATAATTATGAATTTGACCGGTCATTCCATTGTGGTAACGCATAGCATTGTTGCTTCAAGTAGTGATAAACCACGTACGAAAGCCTCGTTAGTACGTTAATTCTCTTTGTACAGTATTTGGCAATAATACTGCGAGTTGCTCAACCGTGAATGGGTGTATGGGAGGAGCGCGGGGCTGTTTTGTAAACATCAGGGAAACCTTTGTTCTCTGTGACTTAATCTATTATCATAGGTATAAAAACATATATATATATATATATATATATAGCATCAGCCAAAACAAACAAAGAAACGAAAATCCATCAACGATTACCCACTTTCGGGCGTTTAAGGCCATTTCGGAAAACATTAAGTTGTAAAAGGTTCTCCAACTCTAAGTTTTAAAGGACACGAAGATAAATTGCTGTAATTAATCTTGCATTACTTGGCAGACACTTGGATGATGAAAATGACTATTACTATTACTACTACTTCTACTTCTACTACTACCACTATTAATAATAATAATAATATAATAATAATAATAAAATAATAATAATAAAATCCTTTCCCATCTATTTCTTTATTCACTCGTTTATATGGACTGAATTATCATCATTTATTCTATTAAATTTTCGACAGAAACGTAAATGAATGGTTTGCAAACCAATAAAAAGTAAGTAAATAAATATTTCTCTAAACTGCAGTCACCTCATTCAAAATATAATATACAAATAAATAAATATTATATAAAATGCAATAAATAAACTGTATTTCGGATTAAATTTCTGATCCTAAAAGGTCTTTTGTTGCAAAAAAATATTGATATGACGTACATGATCAGCATCCGGTGTGTGTGTGTGTGTGTGTGTGTGTGTATTGAATTCGTACACGAATACACAGAGCATGACCGACTGAAAAAAATTCGTTCAAACATGAATGTTTTATGTCATCATTGACGCACAGAACCACAGATCAGCTGCTGTGAAGAGGAAGTGATGAGCTTTATGTAAACTCAAGACTCGAAAACGGATATCCCGCGTGGAAGCAAAGTCATAAACTCTGTCTCTTACTTTGATTCAAGTTTTATGATGATTTATCATTAGGGAGAGTATATACAGGGTGGCCCAAAAGTCAGGATACATAGGAATTATGCCTTTTCAATATATGTGTGCGTGTTGCGATATAGCAAGGCGGTTTCTTCTTATTTCTTCTTTTCACGGTCTCGTTTAATCACGTGGGTGAGACAAAGGTGCTAAGTTTTGATTTTTTATTTACAAAAATTAAGATTTGCTCAAATATTAAGCTTCATAGATACTTTGATGACTAAAACATTGGAATAGTTTATACAAAACAAAAAAATTTCAAAAGTTTAAAATGAGTTTCCAGTCTTATACTTAAGCTATATTGGAGTAAATTGTGGAAACTTCAAGAATCTTAGAATGTATCAGTGGTAAACACTTAATTCAATAAACTAGAAATCGGGGGATCGAACCGGCAAGGGGACAATGAGAGCCGAATCCTACAACGAAGCAGAACTAACTGCCTTGGTCCTTCTCCGTGTCTCCTTTTATAGTGCCAAAAAGACAAAAAAAACTCGAATTAGAACTTTGGTTATTGGACTTTTGAACTAATTAAAGTTCAATGAAATATTTGTTAAAAACTATCTTGAAGGGGATTCTTATAGAGTTACGACTTTGGTCACTGAACCTTTGAACTGAAAGGCATGATCCAGTATTTGTTAAAACTATCTTCAGTGTTTGGAAGCTACTTTAGACAGTCTTTTATTTCTGATAATTGTTATCCAAAACACACAAATTCGTCATTTCCTCTTTGACGTTTCCCAACTTGTGTCAATTAAAAGAGTATAAAGTTTCGACAAACTTAAAACTATTTAAAAAACAAAACATTTAATTTTCATAGAACGCAAAAGAGAGGTTACTGGGGACTTTCAATCTTATATAATTCATCCCTTCTGACCCGTACTATCTACATTTTACTTTTCCTGTATGCGATAATCCTGCGTTCTAATCTTTGATAAGGTCTCTTCTTTTTTAATATATTTTCATTATTACATATTCACTGTTATATGTCATATTTATTAATTTATTATATTCACGGTTTTTACATTTCATTACGTTCTTTGTTAATGTAAATTTACATCGCGCTTTAGTCGTCAATTCTCGTTCACCACGATGTTTGCACCGAAAAAGCAGAGTTCCTATGTGTCCTGACTTTTGGGCTACCCTGTATATTTCTCGCACTTATTTGCGTCGTAAAATGAATACCTCAAAAGGTTAAATATCCTTTAGATATTTAATATATTTATATACACATATATTATTATTTTTGGTAATAATGATACAACAGTAATTATGTAACCCTTAATACGGGTCCGTGTTTTTCATGCAAGTTCCAAATTTTTGTAACGGTATCTTGATGGCCTCCTTCCAAAGTTGAAATTTAATTTGTATCAAATTTGAAAACAAGATGCACACACTCCTTGCTGAATGCATAATTTGAGAAAGAGGAATATCTCGTATCCAAGAACACTGCAGTGTTGACACGCATAAGGTTAATGTGCACCAGCGGCATAGCGTGGTCATTTACAATAGGCATGCAGGACAAGACTTTTTTTTTTAATTGGGGTTGTTTAACCTCCTTCGCAACATCTAAAAAGGTCGTATGACGGAGGGGACCTACAGCTTTACGAGGGATCCGAACCACGGGTCGCTACGTAATCTGGGCGCAGAGGACGGTCTCCCATCCAATTACTACCCAGACCCAATGTCACAACTTCGCTGATCTCCGGGAAGCGGTGTTACGACATCGGCCACGACGTAGCCCATGCAGTACAAGATATAGCATTGCATATTAGCATATATATTGTATAATAAACAATTCCTAATTTGAATGCTAGGCAAGGAGTAACGATTATTTATATTGGAAATCAATCCTGCGTGATTTCTTGTAGAATTCTTATGTTACGCAACTATAAAACGTATATTTTTGATCCATCAACGTTTTTAATAAAGATTTTTCTATTGAAATTATTGATAAAATAGAAAATCTTTCTTGCCCTTGAGAATTATGTAAATACAGTATGCTTTTATTCTCTTAAGAGCAGAAAACGTTCGCTCAGTGGATAGTGGTGTGGCCAGTATGGTAAGTACGAGGTTAATTAATATTTGCTTAAATCCCTCATGCAGTTGGTCGTCCAGTAAGAATTGGGGCTTGTTTTTATAAAAGTTTGAATACTTGGAGAATAGCTGACTGTGGTGGCGTCAGTTCGCTTTTGGAAAGATCTGGATGGTAGCGACTGTTTCAATATACGTACACGCGTATAATACAGATGAAGCCATCAGCATTATACAATAATCCTGTTCGCTTTAGCCCCAGTATTTCTCGTGTGTACACACACACACACACACACACACACACACACACACACACACACACACATTTGTGCAATTATATTTCAGACACGAATAGCATTAATAACTACAGCATACACAATGGTTTTTACAACCCTAAAATTTAAGGCAAATATAAACCAAGAAAAGTCAATATTATATTAAGCCATTTCAAGCAATTATCATATTTATCCTAAACTCTTAGACTCCATTTTTCCAAGAATATGAAGACGAAACATTTTAGTTCTTCAAAGTGTATTAAAGAAGCTAAAGAGTATTTAATTTTCTTTTTTCTTAGATACATTCAAACAGTTAGTCTTGTATAATCCTTGTAGTAAAACAAACAAACAAAATACAAAAATTATCAGAAAGGAAAGTGATATCTCTTCAAGCAAATGTTTGCAAACCGCAGCCACAGAATAAATACGACCAAGTTTCTATTTGTTTTCAGATAAACAATGGAAAAATTTAAAAAAAAAAAAGAGGCAGCAAAAGTTGTAAAAAAGAATATCATTTCAATAAATATTTGTGGGAACGCAAATGTATTGAATTTATATATATATATATATATATATATATATATATAATATATATATATATATATATATATATATATATATAATTATATATATATAATGCAAATCCACAAGGAAAAAGAAAAATGATTCCAAGGTCTTTTCTGTATTCAGAAGTACTCCTCGTCAGGTGTGTAGAACAGCAAATATTTCTAATGCATTGTTTAACCATATGTATAGATGTAATCATAGTATCAAGTGGGATAGTTCTAAAGCGCTTGTTAAAAACAGATATATAACTGAAAGGAATATTCTAGAATCTAGAATGTGAATTTTTTATCCATTTTAAAAATAATTTCAATAACAGTGCAGGAATGTATAAAATTGACAATATCCTGTTAAAATTCCTTTTGCCTCTTTTGTTTTTCCGTCCTGCTGTATATATTTTGGGCATCTCGCCTTCTCCCTTCATTCCCTGACGAAGTGTACTTCTGAATACACGAAAGACCTTGGAATCATTTTCTTTTTCCGTGTGGGTTTGCATCATTCATTCATTTCACGTGTTCAATTGTGAAATTCATCCCATATATATATATATATATATATATATATATATATTATATATATATATATATACTTTGTTCCGCTACCGGTGAGTGATTGACAACTGTCCAGATTTTAGTTTTATTGAACTACCTCCAATAGTATATATATATATATATATAATATATATATATATATATATATATGTGTGTGTGTGTGTGTGTACAGGGTGTTCAAAAAGAAACGTAACACATTGGAGAATGCACATATCATTGTAACTTAACACACATACTATTGGAGATAGTTCAATAAAACTAAACTCGGGACAGTAGTCAATTAATCACGGAAGAAAGTCGGTCTGAACAATGTCAACATGTATACTCTTTAAATTAGGTCAGGTTAGGTTAGGTTAACCCAGGTACTAACTTAATAATTTCATATATTAACTAACAACCTAATCTAACCTAACCTTAATGCGATCGAACCAATAAGTACGTAATAAATAATATGAACGCAACTGAGGGCTCGAAAGGGATTTTCTGTGAAGCCTCGTAATAGCAAGGTATTAACTAACCTGACCCAAGCTACCCTAACTTAACCTAGGGTAATTTAGCCAAACCAGGATGAACATATATTTCTTTTTCAGCCAGTAAAAATTCTTCTAATTTTTTTATATATGTTTTGATGAAAGGAAAAGCACAAGGAGCAAAAAAGCTTTCGGCCTATTGTAAGGTCTTCATCAGGTACGAGACCTAATAAAGCTTTTGTTTCTAATAATTCCATTTCTTACTGTGAAATTATTTCCCCATTTCAATTTCTCGTAATTAAAAATATTTACATATTATTTTAATTTTTCGAAGTACCAAGTGTATCACCTCACAAAAAAGCTACCCCACTACGTCTGTGAATTATTATACTCGATTTCCCCGACACAATTCAAGTTCGGTGGAGTTCAAATCTGCTTTGGATATAACGAGTCGTAAAATAACCGAGATCATTGTGAACTAAGACTTAATGATCAAATTTTACGTCGAATGAAGAAGTCTGCCATTTCTCTTCCAATTAGGAATGTTTTTCAAGTGTTAAAACTATGAATGTTTTTCAAGTGTTAAAACTGTGAATGTTTTTCAAGTGTTCAAACTGTGAATGTTTTTCACGTGTTCAAACTGTGAATGTTTTTCAAGTGTTCAAACTGTGAATGTTTTTCAAGTGTTAAAACTGTGAATGTTTTCCAAGTGTTAAAACTGTGAATGTTTTCCAAGTGTTAAAACTGTGAATGTTTTCCAAGTGTTAAAACTGTGAATGTTTCTCAAGTGTTAAAACTGTGAATGTTTTCAAGTGTTAAAACTGTGAATGTTTTCAAGTGTTAAAACTGTGAATGTTTTTCAAGTGTTAAAACTGAATGTTTTTCGTGTTAAAACTGTGAATGTTTTTCAAGTGTTAAAACTGTGAATGTTTTTCAAGTGTTAAAACTGTGAATGTTTTTCAAGTGTTAAAACTGTGAATGTTTTTCAAGTGTTAAAACTGTGAATGTTTTTCAAGTGTTAAAATTATCAGGATAAATACGATAAAAAGTTTTGTTTAGTATTTATAGACACTGTCAATTGACATACTTTTCCTGTCCATATATTCTGTCAATAAATTTTAAATTTATTAAGAATATAAGTACTTCCTGCCCTAGTTATTAGTAAATATAGTAACTGGGCTTAGGATTTTTTTTTTAAATTAGGAAAACTTCTTAAATTTAACGACCAAACTATATTATTTAACTCTTTCCCAACCAATTCAAATGTTAAACGCAACCATACGATGAATTTACTAACCACACCCTTTGTACTGGTAACAAACTTCATTAATGGTGAGCCCAAATCATTTGGATTAGTTATCAAATAACGACAACTCACGCATTGGGTTGTTGCAAGAAATAATTTTTATATGCGTAATCACCATTAACTCTTTACAGCCCAGTGTCACTTTACTGATTTTGTTCCGGTTAACGCCAGACGATTTTATTCAGTCTGGGAAAAGACCTCTGGGCAGTAGAGGGTTAACGAACGTTTATTCCCAGTAACATTCCTTTCTGCAAGATTCTTTCAAGGTTTCGGTTCAAGACATATTCACTAAATCTTATAATTTGCGAACGTTTTCTGAGTGATGTATCCTAAAAATGGATGTATTGTATAGGGTAGGCCAAAAGTCAGGAAACATAGGAACTATGCTTTTCAATATAAATATATATATATATAAGCAAAGAACCACAGGGAAAAGGAAAAGGAAACACGAAGTCCGAGCGCTTTCGTGATATATTCACATCTTCAGGGACAAGAAAGAAATATATATGCATTAAGAAAACATAGTTTCTATGTTTCCTGACTTTTGGCCTACGCTGTATATCTGTGCTGTTGTGTATAATTTCATTATAGGGTTGATGCGTCTTATCGATTGAAAATAATTATTATCGACTTGTCCCAGTTTGTGACTGTATGTTAATAAATAATAAACACAGATAACTTATTAATAATAGCAATAATAGCAAGTTACAGCGAGTTAATAATAGCAAGTTATATATGATAATTACTGTTACCTTTTATTAAGGTGACCAGAATTTCTGGAGTTAAAAGCGGGAAATCCCTTGAACAATGAATAGAAAATATTGCGCTCATTACATTCAATATAATCTTCTGGTATAAAATAGGTTGTAACATAAAATTATATTTACTTAATGCACAAAAATACCTTTTAATTATTGTACTTTTCACATGTATTTGCTTTACGGCACCAAAAGTTCATTAAAGTGACATTTCCGCGTCCCCTAAAATTTCTAGGGGATAGTGGAACATATAGCTCAAAAGCGGGACAGTCCCGCCGAAATCGGGACGTCTGGTCAGCGTAACTTTTATTGGTCTGCCTATAATTAGCTCCATAACAGCCTATAATAATCTATAACAGCAACAGCAGTAAGTTTAAGGCAAGACATTACTGGAAAATGTGGTTAACATTAGGGTTGCCCGATTTCCCGGCTCTCTCCAATCCCGGGAAAGTGGGAGCGTAATCGACGAATCCCGGGAAATTCCCGGGAAAGCATTGAAAATTGTCTCAGTCCAATATTAAATTTGACTGTTAATTGTATTCTTTTACCTTGCTAAGAATTAATATTTGAGCCAGAGTTAAGGATAAAAAAAAATTACGTAGAAAACAAAAACTAAAATTAACTCTTTTACTTATAAAAAATCTTTCTAATCATAAAAAAAAAACAATTTTAATCTCTTTTATTTAACAAAAATTACTTTTTTACTTAATTCACAAAGAAAATAGAGAACTACTTATAATATTGCCTCAAGAAACAAATGTTGTCGATGGTTTCGTCATTTAATCTCGATCTCAGTTTGGTAACAAAGAGTCCGAGAGCAGAAAAGGCTCTTTCTACTTCTACTGAAGTAGGGGGAATAGTTTTTAAAGCAAAGAAGAGTTTATTTAGATTTTCTGTTCGATCCCCAGTAATTTCAAAAATGTTGAGTTCTTTTGTAATGTTTTTCACATTGTAATAGTGAGTAATTTGTGAGTTACTTCCTGCAGCCTTGTTTATAGTATAGCTGCATTCATTCTTTCCAAAAGAGAATGTGATTCTGTTGGTTCATTGCATGTAGATGATGGTGTTTTCGTTTGATTTAGATCTAATTCGAAATGGGATAGCTCCTCAGGAGATTCATCTGAAGAAGGAATGAACATTCTTTCAAATAATTTCTTTGCAGTATTCTGGAGAGAACTTTTTGATGGCAAAGTTAGATAAGGATCAGCAACTTCCCAATTTAAAGGGCTATTCAGATATTTCAGTAAACCAATTAGATTTTTATTTCTTCGCTGTTCAATTCTTTTTACGACAGAATCTTTGAGGGTAAGAGAAAATGAGTTGTCTTGAGAAGATAATTCTTCTACAATGAAAGCAAATATTTTAACCGGGTTTAAGCATTTATATACAATTTTTATTAATTTTTTTATCTGTATCATTATGAAATTCTAAAAAAAATAGTACGGGAATTCCCGGGAAATGTTATGAAATCCCGGGAATAACCGCTCGCGATTTTGTCGGGATTTCCCGGGATTTCCCGACCCGGGATTCCCGGGAGGGCAACCCTAGTTAACATGTTAACAAATGATGCCAATGGAATTAACACTTATTTTTAACTTAATACTTAATACCTTAACTTAATATTTAAAACAAATTTTATATTTGTACTAGAAATAATTTCTAGATATCAAGAATTTCAGAACGAATATAATATTTAAAGTTTCTAGAGGTTATTACTGAAACTTTACTAAAAATTTATAGTTCAACGATAAGAAATTAAAGATAATTTTCTGAATAACTTAACTAAGTTTAGGAAAAGCTTTTATTGATTGCAGTCAAATGGCTGACGACGGGATTACTTTCATGACGTTTTTTAACCCGATTTTTTGGTTATTCTTTTTTTTTATTCTTTAAGTAACAAAATTCATATCATCCTTTTAATCAAATGGATGCACTTAAAATATGTTATCTTACAACCCTTTTGAGCTCTTAGAATTTTGGCATTTTTCCCTTTCGTATTTTTTTTTTATCATATATCTCTGTTATTACAGAGATAGTTGTCCATTTAGTTCCCCTCACCTCTTAAGGATCAGATTCCCCTCGCCCTCTTCCTCACAGATAACTACTATAGCTCTAAAATCTTCACTTATTTATTGTCTTATTTGCCATAAATATTTTTTCTACAAACTTTTGCTTTTCATTCGTTCGACACCCCCTTTTTTGAAACTACATCATACAGTTCAACTTCTTAATTTCCTCATTCTTTTTCTATGTTTAAAGATGGTTTCGTTGGTAGACTGTCTGCAGAAAATGGCGGCATTTTAGTATCTACGTCGTACCCATATCGTTCTATCACTTCCTGCGTAATATCAGATAAGTTAAGCGACAGTGGGTGTATACAACCTACGTAAATTTGGTAATTAAGGACTATTTTTAGCAATACATATATTATTTTTGTCTAATTGTACCCTTGGCATCAAAAGTACATTTATTGTTTTATCTATATCCATATGCAGAGTATATCGACATAATCAACATCTACCTATCTACAGTGTGTATATATATATATATATATAATATATATAATATATATATATATATATATGTGTGTGTGTGTGGTGTGTGTGTGTGTATATATATATATAATATATATATATATATATATATATATATATATATATATATATATATATATATATGAGGAGTTATCAAAAAGTATCGATAATTTTATTGCTACGAACAAATGAATGCAAATAAGAAATAACAACATATGTGAGTCTTCCTGCCCTCTGGCGTCTGCAGTCTGAAGCAAAATCTGCTAGCATGAGTGAGTAGTTGGTTGGAGCGCTTAAAAGAAGGGTGTGTTTATGCAGTACATATAAATCTCTGAAAAAAGCTTAAAAATGGAGAAACATTTGCTCGTACCAGAAATCGAATCTGTTGGACATTTTCATCCGTACGAGAAGTGGAAGGGCGGCCACTGCGTTCCTTGTCTTCAAGCGATGTTTCTCCATTTTTAAACTTTTTGTGCCATTTGTAAACGTTAGCTACACTGAGAGCATCATTTCCAAAAGCTGTTTTAATCATTTCGTTCGTCTCCGAACGCGCGTTGTTCCATTTCAGAGATTTATACGTACTGCAAAAACACACCCTCCTTTTAAGCGCTCCAACCAACTACTGACTCATGGTAGCAGATTTTGCTTCAGACTGCAGACGCCAGAGGGCAGGAAGACTCGTTTATGTAAACGGTTATTTCTTATTTGCATTCATTTGTCCGTAGCAATAAAATTATCGATACGTTTTGATCACTCCTCGTATATATATACTTCGTTAACCTTGTTGATGTTCTGTGTGTCGGTCTCTCACACGAAGGTCAAACTGGTGGCCCCGCCTCTAGGCCTGGCTTGGTGGAGGAGCGAGTTATTTTCTTGCGCTCTCCACCGCAAACATAATACATGTATTACTTAAAATAGTCCTTAATTACTAAATTGAAAGTTTGGAAATTAGGTGGGTGACCATTCTCCGAGTTCAAACAAGTACTATGTGCCATATGATTTCTTGCCTTTCCAAAGTTTTTGAATCTATCCTTAATAGGAAGATTCTTAAACACCTTTCTACCCACCTCACAATCTTCTTTCAGATCGTCAGTATGGATTCCGCAAGGGATGCTCTACTGGCAATCTTCTTGCATATCTCTCTGACTCTTGGCCATCCTCCTTTCGGGATTTTGGTGAAACTTTTGCTATTGCGCTAGACATATCGAAAGCTTTTGATAGAGTGTCAAAAATCTTTAATTTCCAAACTAATCCTCCTTCGGTTTCTATCCTTCTATCTGTGCCTTCATCTCTAATTTCCTTTATGGCCGATCAAGAGCTGCAGTTGTAGATGGCCATTGTTCTTCTCCTAAAGCTGTTAACAGTGGTGTTCCTCAGGGTTCTGTCCTGTCACCCACTCTTTTCCTTTTATTTATTATTTATCTTTTAATTCGCACTTCCTGTCCTATTCACTCCTATGCCGATGATTTCACTCTTCATTTCTCCACCCGCTTCCCAAAGCGTCCCTTACAGCAGTTACTTCATGATTCGCGTAGGACGGCTATGGGACACCTGACCTCTGATCTTTCCGCTATATCTGATTGGGGCAGAAAAACCTTGTGGCTTTCAGTACCTCAAAAACTCAGCTCCTCCATCCGTCTACTCGTCACAATCTTCCACACGACTATCCCTTTACCTTCAACAACACACAACTCAATCCTTCCTCTTCTCTTAACATTCTTGGCGTTTCCTTTTCTCGTGATCTTTCCTCGAAAGATCACATATACTCTCTTTCTAAAACAGTTTCTAAGAGGGTAGGTGTGCTGTACCGCCTCCGCGGTTTCTTCACCCCTACTCACTTGCTGTCTCTGTACAGGGGTCTTTCCGCCCCTGTATAGAGTATGCTTCTCATGTGTGGGGTGGTTCAACCGCCACAGCCGTACTTGACCGGGTGGAATCAAAGGCTTTTCGTCTCATCAATTCTCATCAATTTCCCACCTCTTATTGATTGTCTTCAATCTCTCTCTCTCTTCGGCGCAATGTTGCCTCACTCTCTCTTAACTATCGCTATCATAACGGGCATTGCTCTTCTGAACTCTCTAACTGCATGCCTCCTCCTTTAAGGAGAGCACGCAGTACCAGACTTTCTACACTTTCTCATTCCTTTTCTGTCCAACTATCTAATGCAAGGGTTAATCGGTATTTTCAGTCTTTCATCTACTCAACCGGTCAACTCAGGAGGAAAGATGGATTGAGGAAGATTGTTCCAATCTATGACGACCTATCTTTCAAACGCAGAGTGTCTAGGCATCTCGCAAACCCGGACCTTGATTTTGGTCCTCTTCTTCTATGGGAGGGGCACTTTTGCGGGCGCTTGCCCTTGGCCCCTCCTTTCTGCATCAAAAAAAGAATAACGGAGAGCATTTCACAGGATTAGTCTCCTACTTAGAGAGCGTAAAATGTCTGTGGATTTATTTCACTGCATAGAAAAGTTCTCAGCAGTGAGTGCCAGGATAAGACGATGCTCTGGAGTTAAGAGATGTAAATGAAATCTACTAAAAAAAACTCCAAAGAGAAAGTGACAGACGTAGTTGCCAACTTTCTGAAAAGATGTACACTAAAATAATTTCATGGCACTCCAGTATAAGTATTTTCATTGAAACAATAGTGGGTAAAGTACTATAAATTTGGTTTCATACACTTCTCTATTGTAAGTTAATAAAAAATTTCGTCTTCCAGTTATTATAAAAACGGAAACAAAATTAATAGAATGACATTATCTACTTTTACACAATTTAATCACTCCACTGACTATTAATTTTTACGTCTAAAACAATTCTATACCTGTCTGGTTGCAATTCAATTAAATTTACGTGGGTGCTCATGCTATATCGTGCGTAGTTGATTCACAGAATTTATGTATTTTAATGATGAGAGAACGCCAAAGTAAAGTTATCTAAAAATTAAATTAATTATTTGATTCTACAATTTTACTAAACTTATGATTATACGTTCGTATCACACAAACTCGTGATGTCCAAGTTATAAATATCAATTAACTAAAATTACAGAGTTTAATAGAGACATGAAAGTGGTGGTTTCTATATTTATTGAAATATTGAAGATAATTTTTCCTGTTATATTAATACGATATAAAACAATATGAAATTTCACCGTTTTCCAAGGCGGATCCAAAGTACGTCATTAAAACACTCGAGAAGAAAGGGGACGTTTAGTAAACGTTCTAAACTTTATAGGACGTTAATAAAACGCTTACGACGTTTAGCAAACGTTCTAAATGTTTCTAAAACTATTAAAACGTTACGACGTTTACTAAACGTCCCATTTCTTCCTGAGACAATATATAAATGGGTCGTTGTCCAGAAAAGGGTGTGTGTGCGTGTGTGTGTGTGTGTTTGGGGAGTTATTTAACTGCCTTCGTAACAGCAAGGGTCACGTCACAGAAGGAACCAACAGCCTTACTTGGGATCCAATCCACGGGTCGCTACATCGTCTAGACGCGGAGGATGGTCCCCCATCCAACAACTAACCAGATCCAATGTCGCTTAACTTCGCTGATCGACTTGAAGCGGTGTTACGACATGAATGCGGCGTAGCCTATTCGTTCCGGAAATATTACGCATTAAACGCGAAACAAAATTAACAGTAGAATTTTTTTTTTTTTAATGTATTCTAAATATTCTATTTAACATTTTTGGCTACAAAATTTTTCATAGTTGCTTTGTAATTGAAAAATTAGGTGAGTGCATAATTAGGTTAGGTTAAGTTAGGTAAGATTAGATTATCCCCCGTTAAGTTAAGCTAGGTTAGGTTTGTTCAAATTGGGTAAGGTTCGATTAATTCACATTTCGTCGCGTTTGTTAGTGTGGGTCCAAATACTTTCGTAAAAAAAAAATTTGTATTCGACAAAAATTCCTCAACCTCTCGACAATTTGGTCGGGAGGTCAAAATATTTATCTTTGAAAAGTTCAGGCGCTGCTCGCCTTTCATTCTGAGTACGTGAATGGAGTGAAAACAGAGTATTTACAAACTCACTCAAACTTTACATCGCGTTCTTTTCACCATCTTATCATTACCTCCTACATAATTAATCATTCTTTTATATTGTAATATATTCGATGCGTCATGAAAATATTACAGACACACACACACACACACACACACACACACACACACACACACACACACACACATTTTCACTCTCTCGCTAGCACAAACATTGTGTGCGCAACGTGAATAATGGATTTATACAAGGCTCATTTGTAGAAAAATTGAACGAAATTGCCAATTATCTTTTAATATGATTCATTTTAAGTTCATTATTATGATAATAGGATATTACACCTTTATTAAATTTCATACAGAAACCTATTCTTGACTCCATTGTTTCGAAATCTGAGATTAAGAAATGCAAAGAAAATATGTTTAAGGAAAGGATCATATTAAATACACTATTTTCTCGAGTAAATATTTTCTTTTAAATCTCTCTCTCTCTCTCTCTCTCTCTCTCTCTCTCTCTCTCTCTCTCTCTCTCTCGACGGGCCAGGTGCTTGGTGACTGGAGGGAAGCCAACGTGACCTCTATCTTTAAGAAAGGGGATCACGAAAGTCCAGGGAACTATCGTCCCATTAGTCTCACTTCAGTTGTAGGTAAAATTATTAGAGGGGATAATAGCGGATAGGATCGTTGACCATTTGGATTCATAAAGCTGCTTGGGGACTCCCAACATGGGTTTAGACGGCATAGGTCGTGTCTCACCAACTTGCTCAAGTTTTTCCACGTCATGTTGAGTGAGTACGATAAGAGTAGGGCGATTGATATACTTTATCTCGACTTTCAGAAAGCCTTTGATAAGGTACCTCACTGCCGGCTAATGGCGAAAGTGCGCGCGCTGGGTATCGGTGGGGAATAGGTAGGTGGATTGAAAACTGCTGAAGAATAGGCGGCAGAGGGTTGTAATTAAAGGGGCTAGTTCGGGTTGGGCCTCGGTCACTAGCGGGGTTCCTCAGGGTTCCGTTTTGGGGCCGCTGTTGTTTATCATTACATAAATGATAGAGACGGTGGCATCGTCAGTCGGATCGCCAAATTCGCTGATGACACCAAGCTTGGGGCCAATGTTGGGACGCCGGAGGCGATCGAGCAACTGCGTGACAGTAGGTAGGATAGGAGAGTGGTCCGAAAAATGGCAAATGCCGTTTAACTTGGGTAAATGCAAGGTGATGCACATTGGCTACGCCAATCCCAAGTCGGACTACTCGATGTTGGGGAGTAATATCGAGGCGACTGATTTGGAAAAGGACTTGGGTGTGCTAATTAGCAGCGACCTTAAGTTTACGAAACAGTGCGTAGAGGTGGAAAAGAAAGCCCAGAAGCTGTTGGGTTATATCAGGAGGCAATTTCAGTTTCGGAACAAGGAGATTGTGCTCTCTCTGTACAATTCCCTGGTTCGGCCGCACCTGGAGTATGCTGTGCAGTTCTGGTCCCACCCTCAGGAAAGATATTGAGAGGCTGGAGCGAGTGCAGGCGAGGGCCACAAAGTTAATCCCTTCCGTTAGGCATATGGGCTACAATCGACGGTTATGCGCCTGAACTTGTTTTCGCCGGAAATTCGGAGGCTGCGCGGTCAACCATCGAGGTTTTCAAGCTCTTACGCGGGTTCAACGATGTCGATTTTAGAAGCGTTTAGTTTAAATGATAACCCAACTCGCAACAGTGGTTGGAAACTGGATTTGAAACGGTTTAGGACTAGTGTGTGTGGGAATTACTTTACGTATAAGATTTGTGACACGTGGAACAGGTTACCTTCAGAAGTTGTGAACAGTTCCTCTGTGGATCACTTCAAGAAAAGGTTAGACCAAATCTTGCACACTATTTGAGGGTATAGAAAATTTTCCCTGGCACTCTTTGCCATTGGTACCTCCTCGGTATGGGCCGCAAGGCCTTTTGAGGTACTTCTTTCCCTTGTAACTCTCTCTCTCTCTCTCTCTCTGTCTCTCTCTCTCTCTCTTCTCTCTCTGTACACTCACACGCAATATATATATAGAGGGTGTCCCAAAAAAAACTATATACTCTTTATAGCATCATATATTTTATAATTAAAAAAAACAAAAACAATATATTGTTATGGCAATTGCCAATGAAAGGTAAATTAGTAATCTAAGTGATCAAAATGTTATAGCGAGTTGTTTGCATATAAAATTTAATTAACTACGCCAAGTGCTCAAAATGTTCTCCGGCGGCATGAATGCACTTTCAATACAACAAAATCGTGTGGTCTGATGAAGCTACCTTCAAGCTGAATGGCACAGTAAATCGACACAACTGCAGCTACTGGTCACTTGATAATCCACACGTTTATGTGGATAAACATGTTAATTTACCAGGATTAACAGCATGGTGTGGTTTATCATCCAGGGTTTGGTTGGACCATTTTTCTTTAATGGGACAGTTACCGGTGCCGCTATCTCGACATGCTGCGGACAGAAATTATACCTGCAGTTCGGAAGTTGTTTGGAAACGACGACTTTTACTTTCAACAAGATGGAGCCCCCCCTCATTATCATTGTGATGTCAGAAGGTACCTCGATGAAACGTTGCCTAACCGTTGGATAGGACGAAGAGGAAGCGTTGAGTATCCTCCACGTTCACCGGACTTGACTCCTCTTGATTTTTACTTGTGGGGCTACCTGAAGGATGCAGTTTATGGTACAGGACCTGCAACACTCGAGCACCTTAAGGATGCAATTAGGGAAAAGTGCTGGACCATCGCAGCATCCACATTAGTCCATGTCTGCGAGTCAGTTAGTCGACGCATTCAAAAGTGCATTCATACCGCCGGAGAACATTTTGAGCACTTGGCGTAGTTATTAATTTTATCTGCAAACAACTTGCTATAACATTTGATCACTAGATTACTAATTTACCTTTCATTGGCAATTGCTATAACAATATATTGTTTTTTTTTAAATTATAAAATATATGATGCTATAAAGAGTATATAGTTTTTTTTGGGACACCCTATATATATATATAATATACACCGGGTGGGCCAAAAACAACTATTACCCTGATTTTGAACAATATAATTTTACCTTTATCAAATGTTATTTGTACAATCAATGTGTGTGTCCTGCATTGAATTTCATGGTCTATCCCGTGGTGAAGTTGGATTTTTGCTAACTGTAACCATTATTTTGTAATTCGCTGTTATACAGACACGGGTAGAAAAACTTTCTGTTCTGAGTATGCGGAATGTGCCCTCTTCCATTATTATCAATGCACGCTTGCAACCTTAACTTCTCCCTTATCGACGGCAGTACCGCATCAAGGATTTTTTTCTTGGTAATAAGCAGCAGTGATTTTGGCATTTTGATCAACAAAAACAATCTCTGACTTCCCTAACTTTGAAATAAAGATGGAAACCATGACTTTTTGAGAAAAATGCGGACGATCCCTGCAAAGTCGATCTAGACTGATAGATTTTTTGTCCTGTCTTCCATGAACTCGGTCATTTTGTGTGTTTATTGTTGAAGCAACCGTAAAGGTCTTCTCGTCGCTGAACCATATTTTCGACACTTCTCTGTCTGGGAATCGATCTAACAGAGCACGACATTTTTCAACTCTTGCTTGCTTATTTGATGCAGAGAGCTTATGAACTTCGACTCTTTTAAAACATTTAAGACCCAGATCATCTTTTACTATACGACGAACACTAGAGCGAGAAATACCAGTAGTTTTTGAAATTTCTCTAGCGGACTTGTGGGTGTTGGGCCGTTCTTCTTGACTGCATATCATAGATGAAACTGTGTCAATATTTTCCTCAGTACGTGATGTTTTTGGCCTTCCATTGCCTTCTTTTCGTTTGGTCGACTCTGTGATATCGATTTTCTTTGAGATAGTGAAGTCCAGGTATCATCCATCGTTTATTTGGACTCTTTCTTCATTCGTTTTGCACCCCAGTGTTTCTCCTTACGCAGGTTCAATATCAATGCTTCATCTTCCAAAGAGTATTTCATTGTGTTATAAGCACACCGGACAAAAAATTAGTCACCCCTAATAGCACCGATAGTAGGAAGTTCAAGGTCACACAGAGGGCGCTGATGTACCATTGGTAAGTGACAAGTAGCGGTGACGTAGCACACAGGATCAGATCTGTTTCGTGAGGTGGTGAAGACAAGTGTGTGTTGGATATAGTCTGCAAAATGGGTCGTGAGGCAGACGTTACTCAGTGGAAAAAAGGAGCCATCGGTTTGGCAGAGCCCACGGACACAAAATGTCTGAAGTAGCCCAATTTGTTGGTGTGTCAACGCGTACTGTCCAGCGAGTTTACAAAGAGTGGTGTAGTTCGCAATCAACTGACAATCGACGGCGTAACTGTGGCCGGAAAACAATTCTCGACAATAGGGGCCGCCGCCATGTTTCTCGTCTAGTAACTGCAAATCGTTTTCAAACCAGAGAACAATTGCTCCAAGAAACCAATGAGGTTCTCCAGCGACCAATTTCCGAACGGATATTGCGACGAGAACTGCATGCGATGGACATCGGAGCAGGGTACCACGGAAGAGGCCGCTGTTAACAGCAAGTCACAAATTGGCACGTTATAAATGGGCTCAGAGGCACAAAAACTGGACTGCGGCAGATTGGAAACGTGAATTTGGTCCGATGAGTCCCGTTTTGTTTGTTCTCCAATGATGGGAGGCGACGAGTACATCGCAGGTCCAATGAAGCCTTTAATCCTGAATGCGTCGAAGGTGTTTTTCAGGCTGGAAACAGAAAGTGAAGCGCAGGAATAGACACCCACGGACTCTGGCGGAACTTCGGGACCGGCTGATGAACGAGTGGCAGCAAATCGATGTTCAGTACATGCACAACCTCGTAGAGTCTCTGCCTCGCCGGATTCGTGCGGTTATCAAGGCCAGAGGCGCCGTCACACGTTATTAGGTACATTCTGAGAGGGGTGACTAATTTTTTGTACGGTGTGCTTAACTTGTTCACCAACTATAGCAGAATGATGGTCTGAAATGAAAAAGGAAATAAATAAATTTATTTTGTGTAAAAATTAGGAAAATTAATTATTTATGGAGAAACTGACTGTCATCTGAAAGTATCAGTTGCTGACTTTGACCGCCTTTCAATTGAGCACCATATTCTGATACCTCCCTCCAGTTGTGAGCCTGTACCTCTACTCATGGGGCGTTGAATCTAGATTCAAAGCCAGCGTTTGAAAGCGTAAAAGTATGGGTACATCATACGGCCTCAGTAGTAAGATCAATATAGAGGGTGAGCCACAATATTTTTTCAAAAGTTGGGTAATAGTTTTTTGGCCCACCCTGTATATATAATATATTTTACATTCCGTTTCCGTGTAAAATTATCAACGTCGACCCCTCTACAATTACACACACGCACACGTCAAGAGCGATTTGCCTTATAAGATTTTCTTTATGGGTAAATAAAGCAGAGAGAATGGATGAACATTTGCTAAATCCCGATGCAAGGCATTTTTTATCCACTCCAGACGTAATTTCAGTCTAACTGTAGATGGGTCAACTTTGACACCATACTTCTGGTAATTCTGCAGTAAGACAGCTACTAGATTCGCATCTGCCCCTTAGTAATCGAATCCTTTTGACATTTAAAATCAAATTATGATAGTTTTGATCGTCTTCTACTCCTAGGTCTGCTCTCATCATCAGTGGCCTTACTTTCGCCGTATTTCATGATTTGATTTTGCAGTTTGAGTAAAGTTTCTTTACACTAAATTGACTAAGATACGTACGTTAAGGCATAATAATGAGTTTGTATTTGTAGAGACATTCTTTTAGTGAGAGATAATTTTGGTCTTACTACAACAAAGATTGGTTTGTAATCGGTAAAATTACGTACTTTACTGAATCAATATACTGAAGTCATCTGTATGATAAAGTGTTCAGACGTTTGCGCAGTTATATATATATATATATATATACACACAAAAAGGTGGGTAGAAATATATTTATACAGCAAGATAAGGAGGGCACAAGAGAGGACCAGGAGCAAGCAAAAATGCTGATGGCTATCACAAACGAGTTTATGCTGAAACAGAAGATAAAAGAAAATACCAGGAAAAAAAAAATGCCTAGATCTGGTATTCACAAATAACACAAACGTGATTGCGAATATAAAAGTAACTCCAACTATTATCTCAGACCACAATATAATCGAGTTATCAACAAATATGGCGATAACTTTAAAAGACAATACACATGCGGAAGGAAGAAGCAAATTTGGGGCTTTTAATTTAGACTCCAAAACCATAAATTGGGAAGAAATCAGATCACACATGGCCCAAATAGAGTGGGGACAGAGCTGGGCAGTATTTAAATACATTTGTATTTAAATACGTATTTAAATACATTTGTGTATTTAGAACTGTATTTATAAGTACATTGTTTGTCATGTATATAAATATAGTATTTAAATACTTTAATGAGTATTTAAATACAATGTATTTAAATACTCAAAATATAAAAATGTAAATACTTTTACTGGTTTAATACACGTTCTGTACTAGCACAGTACGACGCGTCGACAGTGTAGTACAGCATGGTTCATGTTTCAACAGTTTGGGAAAGAAAACATCCTCTCATAAAAAGACTGTTCCTCCGCTATAACACGACATTACCATCTTCGGCACCGGTAGAGCGAATATTCTCATTCGCGGGAATCACTTTGACTCCCAAAAGAAACTCTCTTCAGACAAAACTTTTGAAAGATTGGTTTTGATCCGCAGCAACCGTGAAATAAAAGAGAATTCGTAAGGTGCCTTATTTTATGTTTACGTCTTATGTTTACGTTTATGTCTCATCTACTCATTAATTGTTACTCATTTTGCAATGATATAATGAGTATAATATGTCACTGGTTGAACATCGTAAGTTCTAAGTTCTTTTGTTTTTGTTTTGTTCTAAAAAGGGAACTATATAATCGGAAATTAGATTGTACTATTTCTTTATCCTTTATCAAGCATTTTATATTGTTGTTACTCATGAATTAGTGAATGCATATGTTAAAATTTGTATGTATTTAAAATGTATTTACAAATGTATTTAAATACAATTTTTGTATTTAGTATCTAAATACATTCGTAAAATGTATTTAGTATTTAGTATTTAAATACATTTCTCCCATGTATTTAGTATTTAGCATTTAAATACATTCAATGTATTTATTGCCCAGCTCTGAGTGGGGAACAGTTTTTGAGAATAAAACAACTGAGGAAATGCTAACAACCTTGGAAGAAAAGACGCTGAGAATTTTGGAAAAATGTGCTCCGAAAGCACAACCAAAAGGAAAGAGGAACTGCCTAGAGAGGCAAAAGAGAAGAATATTCCGCAAAGAGAGAGAGAGTAGCGACGAAGTTAGCTAATTGCGGAGACAACAATGCCAGGAAAGTAATACAAGAAAAACTGGAGAGAATCGAATGAGAAATACAAACTCTGATAAAGGGCCATACAGAGAGGGAAGAGGAAAAGGCGGTAGAAGCAATAAAGAAAATCCAAAATACTTCTACAGCTATGCGAAAAGGAAAACAAAAACGTGCGCTACTACCGCGCCCTTAAGGGAATGAAATAATGAACTAACAGACGATCTAAAAGAAATATCTGAAACATTGAGAGCCCAGTATGAATCGGTCTTCAGTCCCCAAAAAGTGACAAAGCGATACCTGACATAGATACATTCTTCAAAGAGAAATTGCAAGGAGAATGTATAACAGACTTTGATTTTACGCCAGAAGATGTAGCTGCAGGTCCGGACAAATGGAACGCACTATTAATTATAAACTGTAAAAATTAAATAGCTACACCTTTATATTGGATATGGAGAAGATCCCTAGACACTGGGGAAATACCGAGCATCTTGAAAAGAGCAAACATCGTCCCTATATATAAAGGAGGGGATAGATCTCAAGCAAAGAACTATAGACCAGTGTCATTGACGCCCCAACTCACCAAAATATTTGAAAGAATGGTCAGAGAGAAAATCTATGACTTCTTGGAAACATTGGAAAGATTCAACGAAAATCAACACGGATTCCGATCAGGAAGACCATGCCTATCACAACTCATAGCACATTATAACAATTATAACAATGCAATAAAGGAAAATCCAAAATACTTCTATAGCTATGCAAAAAGGAAAACAAAGACGCGCGCCGCTATTGGGCCCTTAAGGACGGGAAATAATGAACTAACCGACGATCCAAAAGAAATATCTGATATATTGAGAGCTCAATATGAATCAGTTTTCAGTACCCCAAAAAGTGACAAAGCGATACCTGACATAAATGCATTCTTTGAAGAGGAATTGCAAGGAGAGTATATAACAGACTTTGAGTTTACACCAGAAGATGTAGCGAGAGCTATAGAACAAATGAAACTACATTCAGCTGCAGGTCCGGACAAATGGAACGCATTATTGATTAAAAACTGTAAAAATGAAATAGCTACACCTTTATACTGGATATGGAGAAGATCCCTAGACACTGGGGAAATACCGAGCATCTTGAAAAGAGCAAACATTGTCCCTATATATAAAGGAGGGGACAGATCTCAAGCAAAGAACTATAGACCAGTGTCATTGACGTCCCACCTCACCAAAGTATTTGAAAGAATAGTTAGACAGAAAATTTATGATTTCCTGGAGACACGGGAAAGATTCAACGAAAATCAGCATGGATTCCGATCAGGTAGATATGCCTATCACAACTATAGAGCACTACAACAATATCCTAGATGCATTGGAAGGCAATGACAACTACGATGTTATATACACAGATTTTGCTAAAGCTTTCGATAAATGTGACCATGGTATAATAGGAATAAAATTAAAGACATGGGAATAACAGGCAAAGTGGGAAAATGGATCTACAACTTCCTTAGTGATCGTCTGCAGGTCGTCAAAATTCAAGGTATATCATCATCAGAATCGGAAGTACGCAGCCTCAGTACCACAAGGGACAGTACTGGCCCCACTCCTGTTCATTATCATGCTAACAGACATAGACAGCGGAGTAAACAGCAATAGTATAGTAACATCCTTTGCAGACGATACAAAGATCAGCAGAAAAATCAGCGATGTACATGACGTGGAGGCCTTGCAGAGGGACACGAACAAAATATACAAATGGTCAGAAGACAACAACATGTCATTCAACGCCGAGAAATTTCAGCTCTTGAGATATGGTAGAAAAGAAGAACTTAAACAGACTGCATATTATGCTCCAGATAGACAGGAAATTCAGAGAAGCATGAAAGCGATTGATCTCGGGATAATAATGACAGATGATGCGAAATTCGAAACACAAAATCAGATAGCGATAAATAAAGCAAAAGAGTCGCCGGACAGGTTCTAAGAACGTTCAAGAGAAGGGACAGGACAGTAATGATTCCCCTGCTAAAAACACTGATTATACCAAAACTTGAATACTGCTCAGTTTTGACGTCCCCATATAAAAGGAAGAAACTAATAAACTAGAAGAAACGCAAAGGCATTCACAGCCAAGATTGATGGCTGCAAAGAACTCAACTACTGGGAAAGACTACGTAAACTAAATCTGTACTCACTGGAAAGAAGAAGAGAGAGGTACATCATAATCTACATATGGAAAATGATCGAAAAACTGGTACCAAACCTAAAAACTAAACCCAATTACCATTCAAACAACACTGGAAAATAGGAAAGGCAGAATGTGTAGTGTTCCCAAATTAAAAGCACGACAAGGGACCTCCTCAACCCTGAAGGAAAATAGCTTGGTTGTCAGGGGGCCAAGACTTTTCAACCAGCTTCCTAAGGACCTCAGGAACGTAACGGGGGTCAAAGTTGAAGTCTTCAAGAAAAGACTGGATGCCTGGCTCAGAACAGTACCAGATGAGCCGGGCGTGCCTGGCTATGTACGGTGGAGAGCGCAAGAAAGTAACTCGCCTCCACCAGGCCAGACCTAGAGGCGGGGCCACCAGCTTGACCTCCGTTGTCAAGAGAGACCAACACACGAAACAACATAAGGTTCATAAGGTTCATAAGGTCGTAGATGCACTTGAAGACAATGAAAACTAAGATGTCATATATGCAGATTTTGCTAAAGCTTTCGACAAATGGGATCATGGTATAATAGCACATAAAATGAAACATATGGGAATAACAGGCAAAGTGGGAAAATGGATCTACAACTTCCTCAGAAAACGACTACAGGTGGTCAAAATTCAAGGTGTATCATCATCAGAATCAGAAGTACGCAACTCAGTACCACAAGGTACAGTGCTGGCCCCACTCCTGTTCATTATCATGCTAACAGACATAGACAGTGGAGTAAACAGCAACAGTATAGTAACATCATTTGCGGATGATACAAAGATCAGCAGAAAAATCAGCGATGCAAGCGAAGTAGAGGCCTTGCAGAGGGACACAAACAAAATATACAAATGTTTAGAAGAGAACAATATGACATTTAACACCGAGAAATTTCAGCTCTTGAGATATGGTAGAAATGAGGAACTTAAAAAGACTGCATATTATGCTCCAGATAGACAAGAAATTCAGAGAAGCACGAAAGCGGTCGACTTGGGGGTAATAATGACAGATGATGCCAAATTCGAGACACAAAATCAGAGAGCAACAAACAAAGCAAAAAGAGTCGCGGGACAGGTACTAAGAACGTTCAAGAGGAGGACAAGACAGTAATGATTCCCCCTGAGAACACTGATCATACCAAAACTTGAATACTGCTCAGTTTTTACGTCCCCATATAAAAACGAAGAGATTAATAAACTAGAAGAAACGCAGAGACATTTCACAGCCAAGATTCATGGCTGAAGAACTCAACTACTGGGAAAGACCACGTAAACTAAATCTGTACTCCCTGGAAAGAAGAAGAGAGGTATACCATAATCTACATATGGAAAATTATCGAAAAACTGGTACCAAACCTCAAACTAAACCCAATTACCATCCAGATAACGCTGGAAAATAGGAAAGGCAGAATGTGTAGTGTTCCCAAATTAAAGGCCCGACAAGGGACCACCTCAACTCTGAAGGAAAATAGCTTGGTTGTCAGGGGGCCAAGAATTTTCAACCAGCTTCCAAAGGACCTCAGAAACATTACAGGGGTCAAAGTTGAAGTTTTCAAGAGAAGACTAGATGTCTGGCTCAGGACGGTCCCAGATGAGCCGGGTGTACCTGACTATGTACGGTGGAGAGCGCAAGAGAGAAACTCGCTCCTCCACCAAGCCAGGACTAGAGGCGGGGCTACCAGCTTCACCTTCGTGTGAAGAAAGACCGACACACGGAACCCAAACAAGGTTAACAAGGTGTGTATATATATATATAATATATATAAAATCCCCAAATTGCGCCAATAGTAAGTTACTCTTGTTTGCCAATTAGGTCGGATTTTGTAAATAAGTCGGATTCTCTCGTAGGACGTACTTTTTTGAGGTTATGTTACGCTAGATTAGATTAACCTAACCTAACCTAAAACAAATCAGTGGGTGTGTAAGGGCTAAGGTGATATAAAGGACGACTTAGTTGATTTCGAGTTTTTTAATTAAAATCCTAACGTGGGTGAAATTCGAAAAAAAAAATATATACGATAAAATAAAAACAACTTTTCTGTAAATTTCTCAGTGATTAAAAATGTGAAATATATATATATAGAACTTGTTCAAGTTACTGGGTAAAAAATGTTCACGGACAAAAATTTACACAAATACTAGACCTATTTGGGTGTATATATATATATATATATATATATATATATATATACATATATATATATATATATATATATATATATATATACAAAGGGTGCCCCATATACTCATGAGGAAAAGGCGGAGGCCTTTTCCCCATGAGTGTAACTCACTTCCATATTAGCCATTAGGTGTTATTCTACCTGCAACCAAAAAAAAAGGTCCCAAAACGAGACCTCAATTTGAACATTTGTCTTAGTTTTAATGTATTACTTTTGCAAATTTAATTTAAATTAAATTTTCCTATGAGGCCGGACTTATAGGACACCCTGTATATACACGTGATATACTGTTGGATGTGTGAAAAGGAAACAGCGGAAGTACTTCAAGTGAGGAGTGTAGAATTGGGTCCCAGGAATGCCTCCAGCATTCTACCTTCCTCTTAAATCCATTAATTACCTCCACCTAATTGCGAGCAATTACGACACTAATTCTGTTCTTCTCTCATTATTGGGAAGTCTGAATTAATATCAGTGATTGCGTAACTTGGTTGACCTTATGTGCGCGAAACGCGCTCATAAAAAGGTCACTTTAGATCACGTATTATGTGTATATTCTAATAATGGTAAAGAATTTATTAACCATTCACGCAAATTCAACAAAGAAAATTCGATTTTAACGTAATCTCAAATGTTTACGTGGGTTCATAGGTTGACAGTAACAGCCATACTTGCCAGACCTTTTTTTTTTTTTGTTTATTGGGGTTCTTTAACCTCCTTCACTTGCCAGACCTCTAAGGCAAGGCAAGGCAAGGCAAGGCAAGGCTATATTATTACACAGTATATATATATACACACACATTGAAACACTTTTTTAGCTAAGCATATCAAAATACTCAAAGTATTGAAATTATGGACGAAGTAACACAAAAGCGTTTCTTTGAAGTGAATCAAAAAGGACGAATATTTAATTTACGGAAATGGCCCACATTATGAAATGGAAAAGAATATGGATTTTATGAACATTAAGTTTGATACCCGATCATTATGATGAAAAATGACTGCTACAGAAGTTAATAAATTATTTATATGCAGTTCATTTGTATATATATATATATATATATATATATATATATATATATATATATATATACACACACACACGATGATTCAAAATAATGTATACACATTTTGAAATTATTTATGTTGGATACTAATCGCACTTAATAAACAAAAACTTCACTATGTACAAAAGTAAGTATGTAAAAACAATATTTAATAGTCACTTTATGTCAAATGTTCAAATTACCCATTATTCCCACGCAAACATGTGGCGCAATGTCCCAAAACAGATCGGCATACAATCGTGTTCATATTAGTTGAGAATTTGCTTACTTCCGGAACAATCCCCTCTTCTAAGTGTTCTACATTTTGAGGGTTGGTTAGTACCTGGAGGACAAAGTGTATGGTACTAACCCTCAAAATGTAGAACACTTCCAGGAAGCGATTGTTCGGGAAGTACGCAAAATCTCGACTAATATGAGCACTACTGTGTGCCGATCTTTTTTGGGACGTTGCGTAGCATGTTTGCGTATAAATGGTAGATATTCTGAACAATTAACATAAAATGGTAATTAAATGTTGTTTTTACGTGCTTACTTATGTACATGGTAAAGTTTCTGTTTATTAAATGCAATTAGTAATCAATATAAATAATGTCAAAATGTGTATACATTATTTTGAATTACCCTTCATATATATATGGAACGCATAACGCTCTCGCGTCCAGAGGCATTTTACGTGTTAATCCCCCCGTCCTCGAGATAATAACCAGCATTTCATTCAAACTAACTGGTGCAACGCTGGAGTCGCGTAAATGGAATATGATGCATGAACATGCAAGATGTCTCTGAACGCGAAAGGGTTATGCGTTTCCTCGGCTGTTAAATATATAACAAGTTGTACTAACTTCTATTTCGTCGTAGTGTAGTGGCTAGCGCCCTCGCCTTCTACTCAAGAGATCGGGGGTTCGAACCCTAGTGTGCATGTTTTTTTCATCATGAAAATTCGTGCGTGTTCATGGATGATATTCCATATACTATATACAGTATATGTTTGCATTGAAAACCGTGGTTCCTTTTTTTCTGATTTTTGGATACATATATGAGTGTGTGTGTGTGTGTGTGTGTGTGTGTGTGTGTGTGTGTATTCTTATTAATTTTATAAAGATATAAAAGAGAGAAATAAATTCAAATATAGCTTTACAGATAAAAAGACTTTTTCCAATGCGTAAAATAAATATTTATTCGTATATTTAGAACTAAAATTTACTCGTATCGAAAAGTAGAAAATTTCAATTTTTTTCCAAGCTCACGTTCAAAAGCAGTTTTTCAATTTTTTTTACTTGAAATTGAAAGAAAAATTATCCTAGAATACCACGGCATGGCACTATTTATTTATCTATCCATTACTCATAACTAGGGCGACCCAAAGTTAATAAAATTATTAAGAAGGTTAAAAATTTGCTATTAGGTTAATAAAGTTAATATTTTAGTTATGGGTTAATAAAGTTAATAAAATTATTAATAAGGTTACAAATTTGCTATTGTAAGTTAAAACTTTCGTGATGGATTAATAAAATAGAATTAACAAAAATGTGGAGTGAAACTGCGTAAGCAAATAATGATTTCTCGTTCTTTAACATGATGTTATAATATGAATTCTGGATTCTTATTTACATACAATCTATACATTGATTAATGATGATTATACAAGCTGATTATGCGTTATTTCTACATTGCTCTTTCGTTGTTTATCGACGTAATCAGGCGTGTATTCATACAATATGTGAATACTATGTGATTATTATGTTTTGGCTTTTGTTGTTAGAATCATTTCAATAGTACCATAAATCACGTGTTTAATTAACTGTGTTAATTTTGTTTATCTTTTTGGCACAATATATAAATTTCAAACATGCCTGAAACTGCGAAATCAGCTTTTGCGAAAATCCAGGCAATTATTACTAGCTATCCTGGTGAATTTGTCCAAACTCCAACAACATAACTAAATAAGTTCGTTAATAATTTAATAAATAAATGAATATGATGCGTTTTATTTTATTATTAAACGTTAATATTTATCCACAAATAAATTGCAAATAAAGATTTTTTAGTTTAAATAAAGTTAATAATTTCAATTTTTTAGGTTAAAATTGGGTCGCCCTACTCATAACCTTGTCTTACTACCCGCTGATTCTCAAGGATATGAAATAAGAGTCATATCTATGCATCATCATTCAGTGTTAGCTCAGCAGTCGTGGAAGACAGTTCATGAGCAATTTATAAGCTCGATGTTCTCCCCATAGCCGTGAATGAAGCCTCTGAAAGTTCGCTTTGCCCGATGACTCAGCTGAGATAGGGAGAAAATATAAAGTGTGAGTACCACGCAGGAGTGGGTATTGGTTAAAGAAGTTATATTTATGGTTAATAGTTAAATATAGCGAGTTGTGAAGTGAAGAACAGATACGAAGTAAGGGTGGTAAGAATCGAATACAACCTTTCGTAATGAAAGTAAAAGATATTTTATCCGAAGAATTATTGGCGTGACCCCTCCACGGGGTGTCTTTCCCTCGGAGAATGGGGAGCAAGCTAGCAAAGCTCCTTCGTGGGAAGGGGCAAGATGAAAAGAAACGCAAAGAGACCCACGTACCGGAACCCCCTCCCCCCGATGCCCTCGATCCGAGGCTGCCTCTGACTGCCAGACAGAATTTCAGCATCTCAAAGTCGTGGAAGGGCATCAACAGAGCCTTGGAACCAACGGGAATCAACATGTTCCTCAGGTAAGACACTGCACGTCTTAACATAAATCAAAGACTATTTATCCATGGCACTGACTAATACTAATTAATGGCACTGATTAACGAGTAAAATGTTCTGGATCGGTGAATTATAGTGCCTGCGTGTCTAGCACTAACATGTGTCTTTAAGAATATATCCGAAGCGCCAGTGATAATAAGCGCGCGCGCGTGTGTGTGTGTGTGTGTTTACGCGCACGCGCACATTCCCTTGAAGTCCCCACGTGTAACCAAACATGTCAACTATCTTTCATTATTTAGTCGTGCATATAAAGCCAAAATATTTAACTTCCTTTTAAAATTTTACAGAAAACTATTTGTTTCAAATATATACAGAGACATGTAAGAAGTAAATAGACAGCCCAGATTTTGCTGTAACAATTTGGTGTAAAAGATTCAACAATTCTGATCGTGTTGCTGGTTTTTTGGGCTTTTTACTCAAAGTCTTGTCTAGTATTGCCCACACGTGTTTTATGGGGTTCATGTCAGGGGACTGACTCGCCAAGGAAGTCGTTTGATACCATTTCGCTCCTCCCATTCTTTCGTCTTTTTTGCAGTGTGGCATGGGGCTACATCTTCCATGAACAGGCAGCTGTCTTTTTAATTTGACCACTTGAGAATATTGGCATAAGTCCTTCTTCAAGGATAGAAATGTAGGAAACGAATATTAGTCATAATAATGGCAAAAAAATTGGATGCATACATTTTACCATAAAATTAAGGGTGTCTATTTACTTCTTGCATGCCTCTGTATATATAAATCTCCCCAATGATCTCATTAGAGGGGCTCTTAAAAGCCCCATACCCCCAGGAAATTGGCATTAGGAGTCCGAGCCAGGGCTACCTTGTCAGAGTCAATTATGGCGTGGGGGGGGGGGGTGACCGGCCCGCCGATTCACCACGACATAAGATACAGCAAAAACCAGCTCTGAGCAGCAATGGGATTCAAACCCACTACTTGAAGAATCGCAGTACTGCCGAGCGGCGCCCTAACCGATCGAGCCACGGAACGCTCTTTTAGGAACATTAAGAAAACTTAAATTTTTCTAAATGACTTTTCGTAAGAGAAATTCTCGTCCACTTTTAAAGAGAGAGTCTCTCTCTCTCTCTCTCTCTCTCTCTCTCTCTCTCTCTCTCTCGGCCGCACCTGGAGTATGCTGTGCAGTTCTGGTCGCCTACCCTCAGGAAAGATATTGAGAGGGTGGAGCGAGTGGAAGCGAGGGCCACATATTTAATCCCTTCCGTTAGACATATGGGCTACAATCGACGGTTACGTGCCTTGAACTTGTTTTCGCTGGAAACTCGGAGGCTGCGCGGTCAACTGATCGAGGTTTTCAAGCTCTTACGCGGGTTCAACGATGTTGATTTTAGAAGCATGTTTAGTTTAAATGATAACCCAACTCGCAACAATGGTTGGAAGTTGGATTTGAAACGGTTTAGGACTAGTGTGTGTGTGGGAATTACTTTACGTATAAGATCTGTGACATGTGGAACAGGTTGCCTTCAGAAGTTGTGAACAGTTCCTCTGTGGATCAGTTCAAGAAAAGGTTAGACCAAATCTTGCACACTATTTGAGTGTGTACAAAATTTTCCCTGGCACCCGTTGCCATTGGTACCTCTTCGGTATGGGCCGCAAGGCCTTTTGAGGTACTTCTTTTCCTTGTAACTCCTTGTAACTCTCTCTCATTCGCTGTAGCAACAACGGGTGATCACCCACTAAACACTTTCATTCTCCATGAGGGACAAGTACACGGGGATAGATATAGAAACCTTCCATTGATATACCTCGCCGAAAAGAGATTTTCGCTATTCTCGTGGTGTTGCTACACCGCGAAGTATGATCGACTCAATATATCACTTCCACATAAATACCTTTCACAACGAGAGACCCAAGTTCGAACGCTGCGACATTTAAAGAGTTCGCAGACACATACACATGCCAGACATGCAAATACAGATAACCCCACACCATTTGCATTCTTGCAACTCCACGCTAATACACTCGCCGCCTTTATGAAATGGGATTTCGGTCACAAAAACCGAAAATTAAGTCGATGTTAAATGCGAAGTAAAATAGAACACGATTATCCTGAGGCAAGGAAAGAGTTGCATGAAACCAGTGGCAAAAAAAAAAGATTTATTATTCAGACGAATCAAAATTTTGTGTCATTTGGTGACAGGGGTCTGCGAGTTTTGGCGAAGAAAGTGAAAGGTATTACGAAAGCTGCCTGAAGCGATCGGTCAATTTTACGGCGAGTTAGTGTGGGGCCTGCAGGAATACAAATGGTATGGGGTCAATTGCATTTGTAAATATAACTGTCAATAGTCACGTTCATTGAGAAATTTTAGAATACAGGGACTCATGCTGGGGTCTGCAGAACAGCTGTATGGAGATGAACTATTTATTTTTCAATATGACCTGGCTCCAGCTCATGCGGCTCGTGCAACATCTGCGTGGTTTGATGTTCATAAAACTGAAGTACTACCATGGCCAGCTAATTCTTCCGATCTTAATCCGATAGAAAAACTTTGGAATATTGCTAAGCAGAAGGTCCAAAAGCGTAAACCAGGAACACTTAGTGAACTGAAAAGGTGTTTGATGACAACCTGGCAATCGATAATTACAGAAGGATGCAATAGGCTTGTCGATTCGATGCCGCGTCGATTGGAGGCCGTAATCAGGACTGAAGGTAGACAAACTAAATATTAAGACGCAGGATTAAAAAGTCTTTGATATACGTTTAATATATTGGCAGTACTCAATAAGCATAATGAATTTACTCTATTTTTTTGTAACACCTGACAAGATATTCAAATATTTTGGTTTGTCGCTATGTATTAACTTTTCACTAGTTAATAAGGTTTTGACTATATTTTAATTTTATTTTCAAAACTGGTACACAGAGGCGTCTTTTTATCATAATGACGTCACAAATACTCGACATTCCTCATAAAGGTGTATAACTTAAAGGTATTATTAAGGTCATGAGCACATTTGAGACGGTATCCTAATTTTTGGGGTTCGGAGTTATTATAGTCATAAATCCTGCAGTACAGTAGGTTGAAAATTCGTGTAAAGTTTCATCCGGGTCCATATTTTACCCAGCAAGTCGAACAGGTTATATATCTTATATTTTCAAAATTTCAATAACTTTCGCTTGTGTTAAGGTTGGAGGGGGGGGTTCAATGGAAAAATTTAGAGAAGGCGCTTTTTTACCATATATAATGATTATTTTTTGAATTTCATACGTGTTAGGATTTTAATTCAAAATCTCGAAATCAAGTAAGTCGTCCTTTATGCTATCTCAGCCTTTACACAACCTGATTTGTTTTAGGTTAGGTTAGGTTAACCCGAATTAAACTAACCTAACAAACCAATCTAGCGTAACCTAACCTCAAAAAAGGAAGTCGTACAAGAAAATCTATCTTATTTACAAAATCCGATTTAATTGGTAAGAAATGTTGTTTACTATTGACGCTACTTGGGGTCACATACGGCTATACCCAAGGCTAGGGAGAGTAATCACAGGCCCTAGTGCTTTGACACTTTATGCTCCCCCCTTTCTCCCGAGCCCTGCCTATACCTTATAATGGCATCGAACGACGGTTCAGAATCGGTCGACCCCTCCACAACATCCCGCCTCATTTTCGAGAGTTGGTGGAGAGAATTGATTTCCGCTCTCCCCCTGTCCTCGTCTGATCAGGGACTTTACACAAGAACTAGTCCAGCTACTTTTTGAAATTATTCAGGTTGGTGAGCTGGAGGTCCCTTAGTTCTTTTGGCAGCACATTAAAAAGTTTTGGGCCTCATTTTGTATCATAAATAAGGTTTGCTCAACTAAAGCGCTTGTCAAACATGGTGCCACAGGGCTCAGTTCTGGGTCCACTGTTATTTTTATTATATATAAATGACCTTCCACGTTCATCTGATATACTGAACTTCATAATGTTTGCAGATGATACAACTGTCTCTTTTTCATACAAAGCTGTTAATACAGCTAAGAATATATTTCATTCAGAATTCATCAGTGTAATGAAATGGTTGACCACCAATAAACTCTTTCCTAAATACCAGTAAATCTTGATGAAATTAATGTTAATGAAATCGCCATAAAGGAGTGTACTGTAACAAAATTTCTTGGTGTAATGCTAGATAAGAATTTGCAATGGAGTGATCATGTAAATTATATCGCGAAAAAGATTTCAAGGAGCGTTGCTATAATGTTTAAACTTAGAAATGTAGTCCCTAATCAAGTTTTATTGACTCTCTATCATACTCTTGTTCTTCCTTATATAACATACTGCACCCTTCTTTGGGGAAACTCCGCTAACAACGCATTAAATGATATCTTTGTCATCCAAAAACGAGCAATAAGGTTATTATCTGATGCTGATTTCCTTGATCACTCTAGTGCATTATTTAAAGAGCTAAACCTACTAAAGCTCAACGATATAACCAAACTGGCACATTTTATTTTTATTTACGAGTGTAAGAACAAAATCATTAATTTGCAATGGGTAAATAGATATTTTGTAACTCATCAAGAAATCCACTCGTATCAGACCAGAAATAGATCAAAGCTTGTTATACCTCAATTTAGATTGTCTTCATCTGAAAAACTACCCATTTTCATTGGATTGAAACTATGGAATGACTTGCATGCCGATATAAAAAATATTGTGAATGTAAATTTGTTTAAAACCAAGTTGAAATCCCGATTAATAATGGCATACCAACAAAAATCTAGGATTAATGTCCACTAATATTGTCCATTAATATTGTTTAATATTGTAATACATGTTTTAACTATTAATAATACTTATTTACTTATTTATTTATTTATTATTATTAATTTATAACAACTAGCTGCTTATTTTTAATAAGAGCCCAGTAAAGCCTAAAGCTTAAGGGCCAAATAAAATAAAATAAATAGTCGAGCTTCACAATTATTCATGTCATTGTAAATTGAAAAATTTATTTATTTTATTATTATTAATAAAGGTTATTCTATCTATCTATCTATCTAAGGTATTTCCCATCCTCGTTTTCGTGGCCCCATGTCCCATCGCAGCTGCGACATTAGAGAATCTGCCTCTTCTCTCATTCCATTGTGTTTCTATTTTATTTTTAAGGTTAGGGACACAACCCTCCAGTATTTTCCATACGTACATTATTGTGTACCACTCGAGGCTCGCGTCTTCTTTCCAGAGAGTAGAGTTTCAGGAATTGTAGTCAAGACCAGTACGTAGTCTTCATCTCTCGTTTTCTTAGACTAAAAGTTCTTTGTATGGCTTCTATGTTTGCAATGTCTCGTTTTCTGTACTCTGGGCTTGTGAGTACTGAGCAATAATCAATTATTGGTAGGACTAAACTCTTCCATAATTTCAGCACGATGTTTGCTTTTCTGCTGTGGAAGCTCCTCCAGATAACTCATTACTTTTCTAGCTGTTGTGATTGTAATTACAAAATTAGCGTTCTTTATGTTATCACCTCCATTATCGGTAGCAACATTTATTTGTTTTATCTTTGTGTTTATCAGTCATTTAACAAAAAATAAAGTTTAACTTTAATAATTCTGAGAGATATTTAATTAATGTCACAGAAAATGATACCGCTAACTTTAATTTCTGCCAAAAGTTCATACCGCGGTAAGCTGAGCTGTTATGAGCATGTGTCACTTAAGTGACGGATCACAATTCTCATTAACATACTTATTTCTACTACTTCTTCACCACCTTTCTCTACAAAAAAAAAAAAAAATGGTGTCAATAATCCAGCAGGGTTGAAAGCACCTTAAACAGAAAAAAAAAAAAAAAAAAAAAGTCATTTGGAATAATCGGTGGTGAAGGTGTCTCCAGTCCAATTGCATTAACACCGTTAAAATGAGTGCTGGACCAAGTGCCAAGAAACAAAAAACTTACAACTTTCACAATGAGTGGGAGACGGCATATTTTTTTACGATGAAAAATTCCAAATGTGTGTGTTTAATTTACCATGCATGTGTCGCTTTCGTCAAAAAGGGGAATTTAGAGAGGCATTTTAAAACTATTCACAAGCGGTATGACAGTGATTTCCCAGCTGAAAGTGAACTACTAAGAGAAAAGTCAATGAACGTAAGTCTCAACTTAGTGCTCAGCAGTCTATCTTTACAGGGCCTAGCACAAAATCGAAAGCAGCAACGATTCAGTCATTTCGGGTGAGCCGTGTACTTGCGAAACATAAGAAACCTTTTCAGGATGGAAAAATATTCAAAGAAGCATTTACAGAGGCAGCAGAGTCGCTGTTTCAGAATTTCAGTAATAAATCGGAAATATTGTCTGCTATTAACCAGCTTCAGCTATCCAGAAACACTGTGATGCGGCATTATGAAGTAATGGATGAGAATTTGGTGGAACAAG